>VZTE01004628.1:270212-405265 GCA_013397775.1 Eulacestoma nigropectus
AAAAAAAAAAAAGAGAGCGACTACATGGAAACTGTGCCTTGAAACACATAAGCAAGTAATTTAAAATTTTATTTTAAGGTTGTCCAGAATTAGTTTGTAGTATAGAAAAGATCATTCCTCTAAGCTAAGCTTAGCAGCTTAAACTTATTTTACCTAGAGTGTGAAAATAAAAGAAAAAGTATATACCTCAAGAGTGAGCACCCTTGGAAACAAAATGAAAAATATAAGTGGTAGTTCCCTGTCATTAAATCTCCTTAAGAACCATTAGAGAAACATCTTTAAAAGAAATTGGAAATGTGTGTTGTATGCCTGTCTTTTTAAGCTGCTATGAGCTGCTTTAGCCTTGCCAGTCCCAGAAGCTAATTTTTGTTTCTAATTCCAGGAAAAGAACTCTGATATACAGTAACAATTATGTGGATGTAAACATCAAAGCAAAAATTTCAACAAATATAGCCAAGAAAACTTCATCCAGAAAAGATGTCGAACACTGTTAGTGCTTGCTAGTAAATAGTCTCTTAAGAGATCCAAAAGCTCCTTCCTCCTGCCTCAGCTAACCCTGTAAGTGGAGGTGTGAGGGATCAGAGCAGCTTCATGGATCAGCTGATAAGACCTGCTGCCAGCCAGCTAAAAATGATGAATGAGAACACAAGAAAAAGCAATAATTAACCTTTTCGGTATACTGAATTTTGGAGATGAGCTATCATTAGATGTACAAAACTGACTCAACCAATACTTCAAATTCTGCCACTAACAACAAAAAGAGCTTATGAAGAGGATCATATTTCATCATGGTTTACCAGAGCCCATTTGGTAACAGTTAAATAACGCACACAAACTTGGAAAGCTCCAGAAAGTCTCAGTCAAAGTTCATTCTAGGTCTCAAACTTTGAGGAGAAATGTTAAAACCTTGCATCCACTGACTGAATTGCTCATCATCTATGTACAATACATGGTTCACTGACTGACTTATCATTCTGAGAAGGAAATCCATTTGTAGGCTGTAAATTACTAAGCTGAAACTTCCATGCTAGTAGCTTTCAATGTACTTTGTTTCAGGAATGATGACAAAAAAATCCAGGGTGATGCATCTTCTCTTACTGTAAAATATGTGTTACAATTTAGAAATATTGATGAAAAGTGAAAATCAATTTCTTCTGTCATACCTTTGTGCAGAGGCCATTTGAAAGGTGATATGCTGCCGTTCCAATCTCTCTTCCATTTTACAGCACCTATGGAAAAAAAACCAAGTAGGTAAAACTAAATGGTGAAAGGGAAAAAAAGAAGAAGAAGAAAAAAAAGAACAGAAATTTTAAACTACATGCTTATGGTGTCACTATACACTTCTCCAGCAAGATGTCTGGCATATTCTTTTTATTTGGTGCCAGATCCATCATCCACTTAAGTGAAGACACAGGCTATTACTTGCTTCAGTAGGAGTTGGAACAAACCTCCAAATTGCAATTGTCAGGGTCTTTCTTGCTTTGTGGTATCAAATAACAGCAGGTATTAAAGTGATTCAGCACTTTGAAGTCATTTTTACACCATGCAGATAAAAATAAATTACCAAACACTCGTTGAATAGTGCAATGTTGCCCTATAATTGCATGTTCTGATAAATACATTTCATGACAGAACATTTGAAGATCTTTAGGAGTACTCGGAATTTAATCCCAAAGAATTCACAAAAATACACAGAAGTGTATTGTGGTTAGAAAGATGTAAAAAGGGCCAAATATCAGTGGATGAAAAAATAGTAAACATTAGTCCTATTTTATGCACTTTAAAAAACATCTAATTTTGGGGAAATAAATTTTTTCATTGCCTATTTTTAATTGGGTTAAATTCAACATTCTGTTTCCTTTGGATGTATTTTAGTTTGATTGCTTTCAGAGATGCAAAATGTTTCATGAATGTTTTCAAGATGGAACATTTCAACTTTCCATTTTAAAGTTGAAAAAAAATCCCCAAATAATAGAGATGAAGTAGAAGAGGTTGAAACACATACATGCATCATCTGCCTTTGATCATTTTCCAGCTTTACACAGGAAACCATCAAAAATAAAATAAACTCGACCAATTTCCCTTCCTTGTTTTTATCTATTTATTTTTCATCTCACAAACTAAAGCTGTCTTTCTTATCTGCTTTAAAGTTCTACATATTTACAGTAAGAAAATACAGTGCTTAATTCAGAGATTTTAAAATGTAAATACTAAAATATTTCACAGTTGCAGTTGCACTTGCTGTCCATCTCCTCAATGATTCATATCAATCATGGGCAGAAGCAAGTGGCTGCGACCTTTTACTGTTTGGGGCCGAAATGTCCCAGTATTTCCTCTACAAAATATTGGGCAAAATGGCAGAAAGCCCACTAGGACTCCCCAGATTAGACTCACTGCTAGTCTGTCTTCTCTAATCATCACCAGTGTGTCTCTGCATACTGATTTAGATGCCTTAACTCAGCCACATCTCTTCTCAGAAGTATATATCTATATATATTATAGTTTACATCCCCTAGATTACAGATTTTTATTTAATATTTGTTTATCATCAGGCAGCAGCAAGCACAGCTGGACTCGCACACTGATCTACAGATTGCAGATACATTTAAACAAGGCAGTATTTACAGAAGAAGGAGGAAAGACATGAAGATTTTCTCAGCACTTTTGTTCACCTGAACATGTGTAAGCTTGTGTAAGCATGAGTGTAAGCTGTTATATAAGATCTCACAGCTGAAGTTTTCAGTTTAGAGATCAGTAGCTACATTCTCATGTTTTATTAGCTTTCTTTCTGTTTGCAGCTGTTTCTTGTCACTCCTTTCACTCCTTTCCCATGATTGCTGTCTAATATCCAGAAGGGTTTTTTTATGCAACTCTTATATATATATATATCCACTGTCTCTCTTACGTGTATCTTCCTTCATAAGGTACAATATTCTAAGCCTCAGATCCCAAAATGTATCTTAGAGTTTCTGTATTGTGTAAAAATCACATGAAGGATAAGATCATCGGAACTCTGCTTCTTCCAGTCAAAGAAATATGAAAATAAATGCGATGAAATGGCTCTTTCCAAAAATCTTTTTTGAAGACATCCAGGGAATATTTTAATATATAACACAGACTCAAGGAAATAAGTTGCTTACAGCACTGTTCCTCCGTGCTTTGGCTCCCCAGGCTACTTCTCATTCCAAAGTCACAGCAGTGCGCAACAAATCCCATGTAAAGGGCTTCCATGGAGGAGAGAGATTGTGTGTGTGTGTGTGTGTTTGAGGGTGGGGAGGAGGAAGATGGAACGGTAGAAAGAACAGTTTTCCCATCTCTAGAACAACACAATATTGACCATGTTTACTTTTCCAAATATGACAGGACCCAAACCTAAGGCAATTTCTCTTAAACTGTCCTATGACATGACAATTCAAAGAAAAGACCCCAACAAATTAAGGAAAGACTCAAAAGCTGTCATACAGTTCAATTCACATTGAAAGTGCTTTTTAATAAAGAATCTAGAAAGGGAAATTGTGTCCCAAAAGGTACTTAGATCTTGAACTATATTTTTTTTTTTCCCTATCTCTATATTTATCATACTTTGCTTCAGCTTGTCTGATTTATTGTCCCGTCATTATTATTTTGTTTTATTTTTGCATTTACCCCCACAAGCCTAATTAACTCCTGCTTTGTTGGAAAGCCAGCTGTATGTACAAAGTAGGTTACAAACATTTTAATAATCACTCAGTGGCTGCATGTGGTATTTATGTAAAATATTGTCTTATATAATACATGTTCAAGTTTTGATAGCACAGAATAACATGTGCTTTGAACAAAACATTGCCCAGAGAAGCTACTAAACCATCCCAATTATATTCCTACTTATAACTATTTACCTCACATATAGCATTTAACTGTGCCCTTTTTGGCCTAATCACGGATACCAAATAATCTTTCCTCAGGTGACCTCTGCCAAAGAAAGTTACAGAGTTCCAGAAATAGATTCTCTGTTGTGATTCTTCAAAATTGAAGTGAATGGGCTCAGGAACTGTTACAAAAGGAAAAAAATGTTAAGAATCAAAAACAAAGAGTGAATTTTTTTTACTGTAAGGAGGTTTGAATTGTTAAGCTGGAGGATCACAAAGTCAGAGATATATGGAGGCCTTAAATTTTGAGGCATATAAAGTAGGAGATAGGTATCTCTTGCAGCATTTTGTTGTTGCCAAATCTATGTCATTCAGGAACAATGTAGCCTACAAAGATATTATAAAATTAATAAAACCATTCTTACAACTTCAGACTCATAAAAACTTTTCAAAATGCACAATAGCTCTGACATTGTTTTTGTAATTTCAATTTGATTATGTTCTTCAAATTGACGCTAGAGAAGATTAGAGTAATGCTTCCAAGCACAGAAACACATTATCCCTAAGAGCAATTATTTTAAGATTTATGATTGTGGGTATATTCTTTTGATACTTCCGTAGGAAAAAATGCAAATATTAGATATTCTTAAATATTAACACCTATAATAATAACAAAATAAAACACTGCATTTCAGTGAAAAACACCTGGAATTTGTAGTTAGTTCATAAACTTTGTAAACTGCAACTACAATGTAAGTCATTAACTCCTTTTATTAAGTAAATAAGATGTTTTAAAATTTGGGCATTTGAGTGAAGTATGCGCAGCACTCCCCAGTTCATGCTCTGTGTGCTGCAGATAATGGGTTTTTCCAATATCATAGGGCACGCACAAACTAAATTCCATGTCCCTTTGCTCTCTTTTTATTACTTTAAATCTTATTATGCCATTGATTTTTAAAACAGAACTCCCCACAGAAGCCAACAGGACTGTGCTTGGAAATCGATGGTATCATATGGCCTTAAGTATTCCATTACTCGGCTGCAGAGATGGACTGAACATGTTAAAAAGGGTGAAAACAACACCAGCAGGTAGGCTTTAAATAAACAAAAAAAAAGAAATCTTCTTTCAACCTATGATTTCTGCAAGTAAAAGGTGAAGTAGGTTTTCTCCTGCCTCTCCAAGGAGAGCACAGTTCAAGTAAGGAGGAACTGAAACCACATCCCCATGGCTGACAGGCACTGCTGCATCCCTATCCCCCAGGTACAACCTTCTGAAACAAGGATGGGCTTTACTATCCCATTAATATACCCCACTGCTTGCCCCTTCATCAGGACATCAAGAGGTGCCTCTCTGCTAAGTAGGGATTTCATATATGTGAGTGCATGTGTGTATATATATCTTTTGTTCTTGGCACTTCTGTAGCTAGTATCTTGCACACAACTGAGAAATGCCTAGGACCCAGAAACACAGAAATCTTTAAATATGTGGCATTGATTGGTACAGAATCAACAGGAATAAAATCAGCTTTTAGCTACTTCAGACACAGATGATGAGCGGTGAGGGATATTATCAGTTTATCCACCTTTACAATGCAGGTTTGCAAACTTCAGTAAAAAAAAAAAGCTTGAAAAAGCGCTTACAAGCACTGGTCATTTATAAGGAAAAGACAACACAAATAATACAACTTTGCTGTAATGGTCATAAATTGCAGATCAGTGACTAGACATGAATCTAGCAGAATCCAATTTTTTTAATGGTTCAAGTGGGTTAATTTATATTCTAAGGGAGCAAAAGATACCTACCTTAATTTCTCAGACCAACTTCAAACACGGCCAAACTCATTTCCCTTCCTAGCAAATTGTCCAAACCTGATCACATCACTCTTGCTCTCCTATCATCCATATAGCTGCAGCTCAAAGGAACATTAATTTGTACGGAAGAGATCACATTTAACATATAAAATTCAGTGAAAATAAAACTAATGTACAATCTTTTATACAAGTACCAGAGCTTCTGGGAGAGTAGGGGGACTACATGTGAGAGAATAAGTATTATGTGTGGGGAAAAAAAAAAATGTGGGGGAAAAAAAAAAGGAGCATCAATCTAAACTAAAATAAAATTTTCCACTATGCCCTCATATGGTTCCTCTCTGATTAGGACAAGTTTCTTTTTAGTATTAGGTGCTTAGTAACAAGAAAGAATTTGTAATAACTTTTCTCACAGATGAAGCATCCGCTCTTTCCTTTCAGGAAGAAGCATTTTCTTTTACCCAGCACACTTTTTAATTGCCTAAGATGCAATTTCCCTTATGAATAATTTGAATACAGCTGACTTTTTGACTAAGCAAATTTTCTTCAGAACTCAAATGATGTGTGCACTGTAAAATATGGAAAACCATGTGGCAGGGTAGCAGAAGCAAAGTGATGAAGTATAGCATTAATTTTAATGGCATTTAAGAAGTCACCGAGGTTCATACTCTGTCAGTGACACATGCCTCTGACCAGATGTGTAGCTTACATTTTAGTTCACAGTCACAAAACATTCCTCCACAAAGCTCCTTTCACATCATCCCACATAATGTCAGCTTTACCATTACAGACCCTCTCTCAGAACTCCATAAGGGCTCTGAAAAAAAGTTCCACTGCAAAGGGGAGTTTGGCTATAAAGCTTTGTCTCTTCATCAGAGAATTTGTTACTCTCTTCCCCTCGTATACAGCCCTCATGGGCCTGTGTGCTTCCAACTTAAGATATTAATAACTTATTGCAGTCACTGTGTCTTAAAGTGGGAAAGCAAGATTTAGCAGCTAGAATTAAAATAATTTTTTCTTTTGACTAAAACATAACAAACCAGAAAAAATAGATTTTAAAGTATCTAAAGCACGTTCTTTTCTAGTGTAAGTTGTAGGTGTGAATTTTCAATAAATCACGCAAGAGACTTAGATATCATCTGAGAGTCACAGAAAACTTATAACAACTAAAAATTAGATCACTATTTCCATTAACCGAATCAAGCTGTAGACAAATGTTGGGATTAATGATACCACAGGGCCCAAACAGGACTAATAAAGCAGCTTTGTTGATATTGTCAGTGTATATAATTTGGAAATCCATTATCTCATCATAAAAATGCACTTGATGAATACTTTGTAGAAGCTGTATTAGCTGCCTAGTCTAGTAAATAAATTGAAATACTAATTACTCTTTCTTTGGAAAGAGGCTTTGTTGTTTATTTTAATGTTGGAATTATTTCAGTAAGAGGAATTTTTTTTTACAAAGACCATGTTGGGAAAATTTGTCTGCTAAGGGAAATAAACGATTTACTTTTGTACCAACATAAACTACCTCAGCTGATGAGTAACCACTAACCATAACTTAATATAATTTCAGATTATTTGTGTTTTCACTTGCCCGTAGCAGATAAGCCATCTGTTACACCTTTTTTCATTTTTTTTTAATTTTCTGTAAAAATAGCAGAAGCCAGCACTCTTTATCTATGCCTTTTTAGTGGTAAGACGGTGTTCAGCTAAACTGTACCAATGAGTAAGAACTAAAAAATTCAGCAGTTTCTAATGTCTCTTCCAAATGTCAGATACAAGATTTTAGTTCACTGGACCAGATGCATACACAAACTAAATTGTGGCAGATGAACATAAATTCCATGAAGTTCATCTTCAGTGTGTTTTAAAATATTCAACATTTTTTTCTAATCAGTTACAAGCAAAATCAACTAAACCTGCTAAAACCTTATATTAAGCTCCTTTTTATAACAATGACTTATAAATAATGTACTCTTCAGTTGGAAAGAACTTGTTTAATAGAAAAAATCAGGGGAAAAAAGTATTCTTTGATATCTGAAATAGCCATGTTGTTTAAACAGAAATACTCCTTTCCTTTAGCAAATAGCAAAACACTTGTAAGAAAATGTGCTCTCAACTTTCAGTCATTTAACCCCACGTAACACCGAGCATGGGGAGCTTTTTCCTGATAGGTTCTTCTTGATTTTGTGTAATGAGCACTTCTTAAGACAGAAAGTAAAACAACAACTAAAAAACAAACAAAAAAACCCAAAAAAGCACACAAAGGCAAAACAAAGCAAAAAAACCCTAAACCCCACAAAAGCACCAAAAAACTCTCACCTCTCTCCCTGCCCTTCATTTTTCGAGTGACATTGTGCTGCTTGACTGACTTGATCTCATTCTATGATGTTTAGTGAGGGAAAGGCCGTGAATGTCCCTATCTGGACTTTAGCAAAGCCTTTGGTACTGTTTTCTGCAGCATTCTCCTGGAGAAGCTGGATTCCCATCATTTGGGCAGGGGTAGTCTTTGCTGGATAAAAATCTGGCTGGTTGGCCCTTCTCACCAGAGAGTGGTGGTGAATGGTGCTGCACCCAGCTGGCGTCAGGTCACCTGTGGTGTCCCCCAGGGCTCAGTCCTGTTTAACATCTTTATTGACAACCTGGACCCTCAGCAAGTTTGCAGATGACACCAAGTTAGGTGGGGATGCTGAACCTCTTGAGGGTAGGAAGACACTCAACAGTGCTGGGTTAATGTTTCATTCAGTCATCCCGAAGGTCTTTTCCAACCTAAATGACTCTATGGTTGGGTCATGGGATTTCAAAGAAATATGCATTAAAACTTGGAAAATATTTTCCCTCTGCAGAACAGCACTAATTAATTCATTAATGATAAAATGTATTAGTGATGAAAAATGTCTATGTATTTAGGTCTATCTTCTGGTTAGGGAAATCTTCTCTGGGTGTTGGAGAGCAAACTATTCCCAGAAATTGATACATAAAAGCATCTCTCTGTCGGGAGGAAGTTTAGCAAAACTGAGGGAGAAAAATTAAGTGAATTCCTAAAATGTTTCTTAGTGTAGACAGTTTTCAATATTTAATGGGCACATTGAAGTTGAAAAGAGGACATAATCTCTTTTTCCTTTTTTTTTCTTTTTTTTTTTTGGCCTTTAAAATTATAGTAGTGATGACTTTTTGTTTTATTTTTACTGAAAACTTTAAAAAAAAATCCAAGATCCTGCAATCTATAAGTATACGTATTTAGAACAAAAATATTTTACCTCTACCATTGGAATCTAAATTTAAATAATTTTATTAAGATTTAGGGTGTGCTATGGTCAGGGAACACCCATGGAAACTGTGGGAAATTACTCAAGTAACAGCTTCAGGGCCCCAACAAATTTCTGGTAAAATACCAGATCCAAGTAAAAGTATTACAGGAAAATCTCTTCATACCCAATATTAATTTGACTTGAGGGAATGAGAGGTGGTGTGAAAATCATCAGAAATCACTAGGGATCCCTTGAGTCCAGACACCTGAATTCAGATTCCTAGGAAACAGATCTTATACTGAGACAGTCTAGTCCAAGAGCTGCCAGTTTGGCAGCAGCGCTGCATGAAGCAGCGGCAGCCTCCACAGGTATCCGATGTCTCCCAGCCTGGGAAAAGTGTTCAACCCTCAATGCCACGTCTGAGAGACACAAGAGTAGATAAGCCCACCATCTAGGACTCTCAAAGTCCTAAGGCTCTGACAATCTCATGAAGATGCAAGATCACATCTAATAGCTTATGGCAGGCTGAGCAGCTTGTTTGTCTTCCTTAATAAGATACAGTAAGTATAATTTAAATTTATCACCTCATAAATCCCAAGAAAATTTCACTGAATTTTCCAAGGGATAACTCTTCACTAATATATACCAGATTTGAACTTATTTAGGAGTATCTTATTCTTTTCTCCTTTACAGAACAAACTGGCTTCTCTATTCTAGAGCTGAGACACACTGCCCAGTATGTGTGCGTCCCTTCGAAAATTAGATCAGCACTTGGGGCTCTCCGTTTACTAAAGTGTTATCCAAGCATTGTTCCTTTCATTGCTTTGTCTCTTAATGTTATTATTTTTGTCACTGAAGAGTATTTTATGCCAGCCTAGGTGAGTTGCAATGTTACAGTGGAAGCTTGCACAGTGTTTGGCTAGGTTTGGTCTTGAAACCAGCCCAGTAAAGGCTGACAATACACCTCACTTTGAACTAAATATACTTGAAAACACAATTATACAAGAAAAATAGTTGTAGAATTTCAAAGAACCACTGAAGAAGAAGGAACAACTTTTGACTAAAACATAGGTTAAGCAAGCAATTAGAATTAAAGGAAAATGAAATTTGTTGTAGCCACGTACAGTGATATAGTGTGGCGATGTTATTCAGAAAAAACAGATATTTTATGCAGCATACATTTTAACCCCAATTAAATATAAAAAAAAAAAATCCACTTGCAATTTCCAACTTGTTATTTCTTAAAGCTAAAGGAAAAAACTTTATGTGCTCAGAATTTTTTTTTCCTTTATTTTTTCACCATTTCTGCAGATGTTTGCTTTTAACTAGTCTAACCAAACTGGCTTAGATAATTCCTAATTTACAGAGCTGTTAGACTTTCCCCTGAGCACAATCCGTTTTTTTTTTTTACAGCCAGCAGTTCTTTTTAAAGTGTGATTTATTCTCAAATATGAAACTTTGAAAAGCATCAAATCTTTACCTCAAACCTGGAACATGTTTTTTCCCACACCCTGGCTCCTAGCAGAGTTTCTCTGTTCATGAATAAATCAGAAGTAGTGCCTGTGAAATACTAGTTTCTAAAATTTCTTACGCCAAATCTATATAAGGTCTCTATAATGACTTTACCAATAGGAGGCTGGCTTGTTCATGATTGTGACTGTCACCACTTTTCGTTTTCTAATCCCTTACCATCTATATGTAATTGTAAGAAAAATATGAGTCTAGACCCGATAAAATTTTTAAAAATATATTACCTTATATTATCCTGTAATATTAATGGAACTTTAAGAAAACCAGACTCCAAGATTAAAAAGAAAAGGAGAGGAAAAACATTTTTGCTTAAAAAGCTGTGGAATAGAAAGGTGAAATCAAGAGATACAAGGAAGAGAAAAAAAAAATCTTTCCAGAATACTACTTTAAGAACTCACTAATAGAAATTCTAGGTTCAAATAGTGTATTCAGATGATCAAAGGGATGACTTTAGAGCTAGCAGCTGAAATTTAAAAGAGGATTATTAGTTTTCTTCTCTTTTTCTTAGTTTAGAAGATAACGCACGTTGAAATCAAGTTTTACTGCAACATAATTAATCCATCAGCCAGAATTGGATGAGTATAAGTTTCATGGGACTCCAGGAGGTCATCCCATCCAACCTCCTCTCATGACATGGGTCAGATTGCACAGACCCTTGCCCAGCAGATTATTGAGCATCTTGCAGGACAAAGATGTTATTTCCACACGTCTAATCAGTTTCCTTTATTGTTATAACATGAGAGCAGCTCATGGCTGTCTTTCATTTCTTTACTCACAATATTTGTGTTCCCAAATTCTGATCCGTTATTAAGCAAGATCTAGGTACTATGACAGGTTTCATCAGCAAAATGAGAAGACTTCCATGCCAGCTGCCAGTGCCAGTAAATTAAAGCTTTTGCCTGAGCACAGATGCAGACAGTTCATGTACACAGGCAGGTGTGATCACAGTGTGGAACAAAATGTGACAAACAGTCTATTGGGTAAAGGCCAGGCTGGAAGGGGGTCTGAGTAAGCTGGTCTAGTGGAATGCGTCCCTTTCCATGGTGGAGGGATTGGAACTAGGTGACCTTTAAGGTCTTTTCCAACCCTAGCCATTCTGTGATTCTATGATAAATCATAACTGTGCATCCTCCGTGTGCTCCCAGCCAGACCTTTGGAGGATAAAACATGCTCCTTAAAACATATGCACAGGATGCTTTGCTTCACGGTCTGGACAAGCTGCAAACACATGTTAAAACCTTTCTGGAAGCCAATGTAGTCAGGCACTGTTAGTCAACAGTATTCTCCTACAGGAACCTAACTCTCCCCCACACAAACTTTCAAGCTTAACTATATTTTCTGTTTACACTAACTGGCTTGTTCAGAGCTATATATTAACTTTGGATTATCAGACTTTGGCTTCATAAGACTGGTGTTTGAAGTGAGATGAGCTTTATCAAAATAATAAAACATGCCTAAAGCATAAGAAAACTGGCCTCATCCTGTGAAAGAGCAGGGTACAGGACACCTGCAGTGGCACTTCTTGCATAAGTGTACCTCCTAAGGATAAGAATTGACATGTGAAATGCTTGGACAATATGCCTTAACTCTCTGTTCTAGGTCTGTGACTGAAGATCTAGCTTCTTCCTCTTGTAAGTCTTATAACACAAGTATAAATGTATTGGTAGGAGACAGGAGCAAATTTACCCCACAACAATTCACACATTCCCATGGCTTTAGCACACTCTAGTAAATACTCGTTACCAGAAAAAATAACCAAAGAAATAGAGCACATTTTGAACTGGCAGAGGTTTTAGAGCATTGGGGGAAAAAAAATCCACATTAAAAAGTACAAACCATTTCTTCTAATGGACTAATTAGAACAATGATTGGAATGGGCCCAAATTTGAGAAATACCTTTTCTAATCAGGAGTGCAAAGTTGCCCAGCAAAGTGACATCATATTGCTAATTTGAATTAATTTTGGAGAAATATTTATATGTTAGGAGAAAAGGTCTACTAGAATGGCAGAAATAAGAAATGAAAACCAAGAGCCATTAAACAGATATAAATAAAATGCAGCGAGATTAAATATAAAGCAAATAAAGACTTACTTAATAAGAAGTATTCTCTTCCTTAGTAGAAGCGGAGCAATAAATTGCATAAATCCGAGACCAGCTAAAAACCAATGTTCAGTATATTTGCAATGGCATAACTGGCAAACATTAATAGAAATCAAGATACTAACCTTGATCAAGAAGTACATATCAATTACAGAAAGCTGACTCAGGCATGTCATACTTGAAAGACATCTGCATGAAGCCCAAATAGTGTGACTTACCACAATTTACAGCAGCTCTAAACATTCAGCCAAGACAAAGCCATTATTATACATAACACCCAGAGAGCTCAGCCATGGCAGCACTCTCCTGCTATCATTACAGTTTCTATCTGAGAAGGAATTTCTATTATAGCAACAAATGCCTCCTGGAACTAATTGGCACTCATTGTCAATCTCAGAGCAGAGACTAATGAAGTACCTTTTGAGCCTGAGAGGTTCTGAAGAGGTGATCTCTCCAGCACAGAACTGAGACTCTGTAATGAGGCAGGATAAGGATGATTCCTCTGCTAATGCTCATTCCTTACCTGTCCTTACTATAAAAAAAAATGAGATTCATCCATATATTTAAGGAATCCAGGGAGTCCTTGTATAAAACAAAAAGTGATAACGCTGCAGTTCACTGCTCATGGGGACAAGGATCACAAAGAAAGGGAACAAAAACACTCTTACTGCAAAGTGTCTCCCACCTCATACATTTCATTGCTCGGAAAAGCTATTTGTTATCAAGCAGGGAATAAGTCTGAACAGCGGTAGCAGCAAAGGACTGATTCCTGGAGGTCATCACTGATACTCTACCCTAAAAGGATAGTGTTTTTCTGGATCTTAAACAAATTCTGGAGTACTGTCACCTTTATTACACCTGCTAAATCTTGATATACAATTTACATAAACAGAGAAATTCTTACTGAGGAGCTTTCTTAAGTCAGTCAAGCTGCTAATTGGAAAAAACCAGCACAACAAAACAGTTAAATAAACTAGCATCTTTATCAAGCATTGGTATATTCCTATCATGTGATTTCTTTTTATGTGGACTGCAAATAAATACACATCAATTCAAATTGGCAGGCTCCTTTAAAATTAAGGGAATGCTTTGGGTGCTGGACCACAATCTTCACCTATGCTACATGTTGAAGTGCTTAAAATACAGGACAAAGCCTTTAACCAACAAATCCACGAATGTAAGACACCAAGGCAGTCTGGAGGCAGTCTAATGGGCTTAAGACAGAGCTCTTCAGCAAAAGGGTCTTATAAAGTGTGTATTCTTGAACATGAGGTTATTACTGCAGTTCATCTGCTTTTGAAACGTTTTCAGACATAATTATGCATTCCATCAGTTCGCTGGAAAAAATGGAATTAGATACTTCATAGTTATATAGTTATTTGGATAATCCCAACAAGCATGTTCAGCACTTCGCTTTGTATTTAGTATTGGTCTGGGATTAGGCACTTCTTGGCAACCCGATATTAAAACATACCTCTGCTGCTGTAAAATTTTTGCTGCAATGAATAATAGTTGCGTTAATAATTATTATGATTACTGTGTTATAACACAATTCCTTCTTTTACCTCTGTCTATTCAAAAAATGCCCAGCACAGCTTTAAAAAAGGGCAAGTTATGGCATACATATTTCTCCCCGAAAAGATGACAAAGGATTTGTCATCCAAGTGGTTAAAGCGCAGAGCTCCAAATTAAAACACTTTGGAGACACACTGAGAAAATGCAATTTACCAAAAGCCAAATTGTCGTTTTGGCACACATGGATCCATGACAAAAGGGTGGAAAATCTGTGCCAATGCCTGCTGCAGCTTCTGACATGGGTTTATCTCCCCTTCTCTTGAGATGCAGTGCAGCTCCACATCCCATCGAATCTCACTGATAACATTTTCATGGCAATTGCAACTGTAATTTAGGAAGTGCTCTACTAATCTGTTGCCTCTATCAAACGCAAAAGCAAGGAAAAACCTGCCTGAGGTCTTCTTCTTTGAGAACTGTTCTGAATCTCTAGGATTCTGTGTGTCCCTTTTTGCTTGCTCTAACAGTAAAGATAATTATAACCCTTTCTGAGTTGTGAGATCAACCAATATTTTCCTCTTCCATACTCCACTTTCTCCCTCTTGTTCCTTTTAGCATATTCTACAATACCTCTAGACTAAGGTACATTTGAGTTTGCAGCCCATCAGTACTGTTCGGTAGTGAACATTTCTGGAATCCGATGAGAGTAATCACAAAATTACATCTATATCTTGGCAAGAAAAGCTGAAGACTCCCTGGTGCTAGGGCCTCAGAACTCAGTTATGCCGTATCAGTTGGTCTAACTACATGTTTTCGTACAAGTAATAACATAATATCAGATTTCCTCACAAAGACAGAGGCAAGGATTTTTAGGTAAGAGTACCTTTCTACAAGAACTGAATTTCATTATAGATAACTTTAATCCACGTAAGTCTATATCACAAATGACATTTCCAGTGTTCAAATTTCAGCCTACAGAAGAAAAGGTCAGAACTCCTTTAGCACCACTCGTAACATACACTTTAATAGACTTTAAGTATATTAAGTATATTAAGTATATAAGACATATATATAAAGTGTTCACAATGTGAAAATACATGTAAAACAATGGAATCAATACTGAAAAAGAAGTGAATCAACAGGTTGCATGTGTGTGTGTACAGTTAAGAAACAAATTTATGAACATTTTTTCTGTAGTGAAACACGAGAAAATAAATATGTTCTAAGCTGTCTTCCCAGCCTGGTAAAGGTTGACAATAGTCATTCATGCTCCATGGAATACATTTACCACCAATATAAATGGATAAATCTTTGACAATTAATTAAGATGTATAAACTCTTACGAATAACACACTACAAGATAGCATCTTTTGCAAGAAAGCTCCAGCCAAAATATTTAAGCCTCTCCTTTTTTTAGATTATCTTCTGATCATTATCTATGATTTGCTCAAGCAACTAGGCAACTCAAAGTAAACTATGCCAGGAACAAAATACAAGAAAGACTATTTCTGTCGTAATAATTTGATACTCCAACCCTGAAGAGGAGAAGTCGGACTCTCAATGTCATGGTATTGCTTGAAGTCTATCTAAAACTAATATCCATAAACATCTGGAGGCAATGAAAGTCATTGTCTGTCAAACAGACAATATCTACCACAGGTTTAATGATTGCTACAAGTCTGTGTTTCTAATGTCAGTCTTTTACAGCTCAGCCTGCTTACTATTTTCCTATGCTTGTGGAACTGACTTATTTGTGGCAAAGAAAGAGTTGATCTCACTGTGGATAGATCATTTCATCCCCTCTTGAGCATATTCTATTCAATCCATATCCTGCTCGACCAACAAAGACATACTTTTCTGTAAAACTTTTCTTTCTGAATATAGTACTTATCT
The DNA here is from genome assembly GCA_013397775.1 of Eulacestoma nigropectus. Classification (NCBI taxonomy): domain Eukaryota; kingdom Metazoa; phylum Chordata; class Aves; order Passeriformes; genus Eulacestoma; species Eulacestoma nigropectus. The sequence goes on from VZTE01004628.1 coordinate 286,163, forward strand.
GTTAATCAGTTTTCCCTTTCATATTTATTTTGGTAACTTCAGCTTTCAAATACAGTTCCAGAGCTCTGTAAATACCAACCTCTGTGTACTGTGATTTCAAGGCAACTTTAAACTTATACACAGCAATGTTCTTAGTTTAGCATAATATATCATATATATATACACATGCTTATAGCACACATCTTTAGTACATTTTAAAGATATTCACAGAGGCACTTAACATTTTATGTAAGAAACTTTTTATTGTGTATTATCTCAGTGTCTTGAAACAGTATGTACTTGACATTTATAACTTACTTTCTTAGTAACAGAATTCCATAGATAATTGCTGTCTATTATGCTTATAAGTCTCATGGGAAAATCTGTACTTAAAATATGTGTCTCACTCAAGAATAATGTGAATATTGCATTCATAGCTTAGTGAAAACACAATCTATCATTGAGATCAAAAATCAGCATTATCAAGTATATCCAAAAGTACTTAATCTGTCTGCCTTGCACAGAGTCAGACTGAAACACAGATTTTTAAATGGGAAACAAAATACAGTTTATAAACAAATAAGAACTAGGATGAGAGTCCAATGTGAACAGGGATATTACCCTGAAAGGAATTATGTTCTAATACAGACTAATAAAGGAGGAACCAACTGGATCAAAGTTGCAGATTTTTTCCCATTTAAATATAAATGAAATTGCTGGGAGGTTATGGAAAGTTATCTATTAGTTACATATAGTCATGTTATTAGATTTCATGAAAAAGATTCACAATATCTTCTAACTTTTAAATCCCTTCTTTTGTGATTTTTAACAAGAACTGTTCTGCTCTTAAGATGGCTGTTCTCTCTTTTGGTGTGAAGTTCTAATCATGCATGGAACACGAAATGGCTGACAGAATACTAATATTATCTTGCTCATAAAAAATTATATTCTGATTAATATCTACTGCTTCAATATGTACACAAGAATTTCTCAAATTCATCCATTGATTATTCAGTCTCTGGTCTAACAGACAGAAGCAGATTAAGATTTAACATCAGTTGCTGAAGTACAGTAAGTGCACATGTTTAGGAAAGGAACAAAAATGAAAATGAACTAGCTAACTATGCAAGAGAAACTGAGGCCTAAAGTTTCTAAGTAAACAAAACTTGTTAAGAAGAGTGTGCATATGTGCTTGCTCTCTTATTTGAATTCACATGGAAAAATGAGCTATTATTCACTTATTTCCCCCTCTCCTCACCCTCTGCCATTTATATTTAACCAACTGCATAGCTGGGAACTTGGGACCAGGGTGGGCATCTGTGGAGATTTTTAAGCATTGTTGTAGGCATAGATGACCCATCACAGGTCACAAAAATTATGTAATAGTAAACAATTGCATAAACATTCAACAACATACTGGAAACCTTGGGTTAATTTTTTAAGCTTATACCTCTATTTAAATCTTGCACTTCATTTCCAAAACTCACCATCATGTAAGAGAAAATGCAATTTTTTTCAGTATCTGAAAGACATTTTTTTCTGACTTATCCTCCTGACATTGATTAATGTATAAAATAACATTCATCTGTAAACGTCTTTCATTATTAAACTTTTATTTATATATATATATGTGTGTATATATATACATGTAGGATTTCCTCTTCTAATACTGGAAACTGATGACCTAAGCCAGCAAACCTCACCTAGCAGACAATGTAGGTTGACCAGCAGCAGCAGGACACAGAATCAGAATGCAATTATTACAATGCCACAAAGTCTTTATCAACACAGGATGATTAACATTTAAAGTATACAATTCTGATTATTTAGAAGCTTCTCAACTCGGGGAAAAAAATCGTTACTCTTCTTCCCAGGAAACACAAAGATAATCACAACAGAAGGCAGACTTTTACTATCTAGAAAACAAGATCTTTATTTCAGCCAAGTATATCTTTTGGCATACAACACATATTAACAAGGGTGCCACAAATTTACCGTGAGATTCTTTACTGCAGCATGTGGGTAGAGAAAATAACAGAATCTGATGGCAATTAGGAAGCAAGATATTCCACAGAGGCCTCACAGTAATTTAACAAGCGGCGGCACTCTTTTCTTTAACACATTTTTTTGTCCTAAACCTTCTTAAATACTTTCTACCAGATGCTAGCCTCTTATCCTGCCCCTAAAGAACCAGACATACAAGCAGATTTCAAAGTTTTATTAATCTTCCATTTTTTAAAGTCTCTGTTTTCCTGATGTCAAGTCTACCTCCCCTCCTGACTAGCAAAATCTTCCTAATAGCAGCAAAAGTACCAGAAACCCTGCATGGAACTCAGCCTCCTCTCGTAGCTGACAGCACAACAGCCTTCTACCCACTTACTCTCTTTTCTTCAAGACAGACAAAAAAGGAAGGAAACTTCGTCGGGAGGTAGCAGTTTAGAAACCTGACATTTCACTGCTTGATACTCGCTTTCATCAGCAATAAGATCTTGACTTTTATACTGAAAAATAATGAAGAATAGTGAAATCAAAACTGACACTGTGTGTCTGCTTAGACTCATGGTGCCTGTACGCTACCACAGAGAACAATAATTTCATTCTCTTTGAAAGCATTTTGCTATTGAATGAGAAGCATCTTTAGCTTTATCTACGCATTGCCTATAGCAGTCAAGTCAGTCTTTAAAAGGGAATATTCAAACATAATTCAGACGCGTTAATTTGTACTCCAAGAATTAATATAGAATCATACATTGGTTTTGGTTGAAAAAGACCTCTAAGATCTAGTCCAACCGTTAATCCAACACTATCAAACCCACCACTAAACCATGTCTCTAAGTGCCCCTTCCACATGTCATCTAAATATCTCCTTGGACAGTGACTCAACCATTCCCCAGCACAGCCTCTTCCAATATCTGACAATCCTTTTGCTGAAGAAATTTTTCCTGATATCCAATCTAAACCTCCCTTGGTGAAACTTCAGCCCATTTTCTCTCGTCCTGTCACTAGTCACCTGGGAGAACAGGCCAGCTCTCACCTGGCTACAACCTCCTTTCAGATAGTTATAGAGAGCAATAAGGTCCCCCACGAGCTTCTTTTTCTTCAGGCTAAACACTCCCACTACTTCAGCCATTCCAATAAAACTGGTGCTCCAGATCCTTTACCAGCTTTACTGCCTCACACATTTTTTGGTATGTCAATGTATTTCTTGTAGTGAGATGACAGCATAGAGCACCCTACAACATTAAATAAACCAGAGGAAAGTTCATATTGCGACACAGTGCAACAAACCACACTAGCCTGATATATTCATATGAAAGTAATCACAGCACCTCTTGGAAATATTTTTTCCATTTTATAATTTAAAAGTGCGCTAATGTCACCAAATAAATTGTTTTAAGTTCTTCGAGGCTTATAGAAGAAAGGGTTTTAGCTACCTAAAACCAGGTTTTAGCTTTATGTTATTTTTATTGCTACTTCTCCATTTTCCTTTTTTCATTCGTTCCCCAATAAAGAACTAAAAGCTATGTGAAAATGAGAGGAGATATTTTTTCACTTACTACAGGTGTTTATATATACTGCCACACTTATATTCAGATGTACATATAAGCATGTTTTCCATGTCACACTAGTTACCGTTGTTTCCCTCTATTTATGTCTCTCAGTGCATCAGGAAAAGAATATATTTTTAGAAAAAAATGGAAGCAAAGCAAAGGAGAGAAAAGTAACAATACTGTTCCAGAACAGAAGATGGCTAAAATGTTTGTCTGGTAGTTGGAAGACCTGAGGTAGATAGTCAGACATGGATAATTGGACTTGAGTCTCCATCAGTCTAGCTTCATGCCAAGTCCATCCTCTTTGTTTTTCTAAGAAAAGGGGAGTTGTCAGAATGTTTCCATTTAACATGAAAATGTATTATAAAACTTTATCACTCAAAACTGACATGTCACAGAAAGCTTGTTTCAAATAATATTCATCCCCAAAATGAAAATGTTTAAACAAAAATTTCCACCACTCCTATATACCTTTTTAGAATGTGGCAAAATAATTCCTTCCAATGCTATTACATGGCCAAGTCAGAATACAGAGTGCTTGTGGCTTGGTATAAAAATATGCACAGAGGAGATTCTTAAAGAGACTCAGTGAAATGGTCACTCGTGTTCACAAATACTGCAAGAGAATTCTGAACCACTTTGAGGACATGATTTCAAAGTCATTTGGCACTGGTTCAAGCAGAATGCAAAAAATACAAGGCAAACTTCCACCCCTGGACGTTTGTGTTTTCTCAAAGCTTGAACAGGAGTGTTTGTGAGGCTCAGATACTGTGCAAATTACAAAAGCCACCCGCAGAGTAGTATCAAGGACAGCCCTGTTCTGGTACTGCAGCCTACAGCTGCAAAATTGCTATCCTAAGATGCAGAGCAAACTGTGAGCTAGCCAAAAATTATAATGTTGATCACATTCATTACTTCACATGTAGCTACTCTTGATTTTAAGGGGACTTTTAGAGTAGGTTTTATTCTGATTCTCATTCCAGTTGTTCTTTGTAGGTTTGTGCTTTTCTGTGAAGGTTTCTCTCCAACCCTGGTTCAAGAGCCAGCTTCTATCATCCCATAATTTTCCGACCTTTAAAAGAGCTCTATGGCCTTTCCTGTTTTCAGCATCTTTTCTGTTAATAACCTATTTGCTTCAGGTGCATCTCTTACACAAAAATTTTGGGTGTTTTTTTCAGAAACGTTAAAGGAGGTTTTTTTGCCTCAGAATGAATACAGATATTGATGTGACTACAGTGTACATCACATCACTTAATCTACGTTGCGGTTTAGTCACGGGTAGGAAGTAAAACAAATATCTTTGGAAAATCTTTATTACTAATATATTATTTTAATAGGAAGTCATCTCTGTCTTTACTTTCTAAATGCAATTTTCTTTTCTAGTTACTGAGGTTCCAAGACAGAAGTTTACTGCAGTCTCTGTTCATTGTGGCTTATCAAACACTTCTTAACATACCACAAGAAACACAGAAGGAAAGTCCAAAACTTAGAACTTGCAGATGATACACAAAAAGCATTTAAGCAGGAGATATCAAGGATAATGGTGCTGTTTGAGGCTCCTGTAATACTGGGGAAAAAAACAACCAAAACAAACTCCCATATTTAATGTCTCTACTGTCTCTAGAAAACAAAATACATCTCAAACTGCAAAACATGACAGATATCCAAAGAGAAGCAAAATCACTGTGATTACCTAACAGTGCAGGGAAACATTTCTCACTCAGATTTAGGCTGATGTGCTGAGTCTGTGCAAGATGACATGGTAGCAGACCAAAGGCCTCTACAGTCAAATTCTAGCAAGGAACAAAGATTTTCAAAGGCAGCAAATAGACACATAAAACTTTGTGATCAAATTATGAATCAGCATGTGGTAGGTAAGTCACTTTTTGCTTTTGTTTTCATCATAGATAGCTAACAGAAATCTTTCAGCACGAATTATTCCTTAGTGTAAGTAGTTCCTCTTCCTCCTCAGTACTTACCACTCAGATGTAATTTTAAGGTTCATATTTTCTTACTCAGCCTACTGGAAATAGCACCATGTCAGAACAGATAAGAAGAACAGATAGAGGACATAAAATTGTTAGCTTAGTGTGCAGTGAAGTCCATTCCTCTTGTTTTCTACTTTTCTAAGCAAAGTGATAATAGAAAGACTATTTCAATTGTGATAGAGCATCACTAAAAGACCTTGCAGAGGCTTTGCACACTGCTGCCAACCATTACTGCATTGCCAGTCTAATTACAGCCACACATGTCATCTGGAGAGGGGGGAATAAATTCCTACCTAAATCTAATGTCAGTGGAATATTTTAATTATGCCTCAGGCAGTGAGCTTTTGAAAAAAATTAATAGATCACAAAGGAAGTCCTTCCTTCTCTGCAACCATCTCCTAAAATATTCTGAAGCCATTGTGTCTCTCATTTCTTCATATCTACCTTGGTCTTTTCAAACAAGCCAGATATACTGTTTTTGTGCCAATAAACAACTTCAGGTGAAATCAATTCAACTGGGGCATGAAAATTTTGGAAGCCTTAGTATCTACAGAGATTGCACACTGCATATTTTTATGTTCACCAATAGAGATTTTACTTTTTTATTTTCTCTCACTGAACTTCAGAATTCTTAATTTTAAAAGTATAATATTTCCAAGCCAAGCAGTATTGTGTTGTATTTCTAACACAAGTTTCTAACATAAATCATCCTGAAATCAGACTTCAGTTTACTGATTTGTCTGACTGTAACTACCTGTACTCAGTTTCATCACCAAAATATTTCACACAAATGAAAACAATTAGAATGAGGGGAGGTTTTCCACACAGTACCTAAATATTAAGAAAAATATTTTGTATTATTGTTAATGACTTCTCTTCTTAAAACCTTTCTAAAGCTGAATTACCTCTAGACTTGCACACAAATTTAATTGCTTAAAGAAAGGGCTTGTGGTCTAATCTCCAATATATTAGAGAGATCTATGTCTGATTGATAGGCACTGCCCAGCAGTCATGTTTTCTTTTTCCCTTTGGAATAAAGCAAATTCAAGAGTGACATCTATGAATTACTGGGTTACCTGAAGGTTAAGCCACTTAAGGGAAGAAAAAAAATTATCATTTAGAAGTTGAAAATCTTTGTTTGCAAATCTTACTTTTGGTCTAGGTTGAATGCTTCTAATGATATCACAGGAGCCTTGCAAAGAAAGCAAGATCACGAGTAAGTATTTGATGCTCCAGTGTTCCATTCCCTAGAAAAGAAGGATGCTGCCATTACCGCAAGCACATAAACTTTGATTACACTTCTTAAAGTCATTTGCTAAAGCATAAAATAAAGTGCAAGAGTCTACATTAAGATGCTTCATTGAGTTTTAATCAAAGGGAGAAATGATATTTCTATTTACTATTTATCTTCAAAATGTGACTGATTTTTCCAGTGATAATTGCTGAATTTCTGTAATGGTTAGTGTTAAGTGTGTCTAGATATTAATAAAACTTAGTTTTAATGATGTGCCAGTTAATTACAAAAATTTACTCACATACCCATGCAAACCTTGCAGTTCTGGTTCAATTTTTAGAAGGCAAACTAACTTCTGCTGACATATGCTTTAGCAAGTAAAATATTGACAGAGTTAATGTTGATTGAAATCCTATTTTTTCTCTCACAATAATAGTGTTACATTTCTTATTGCATTAGCTAAGTCTTTCAACACATTGGTACAGTACACATACAAAATACTGAATTGTGGAGCAGACAAAAAAGATAAAGGGCAACATATAGTGCAAACATATATTTTGCAATGTGACAAAACCATGAAAAAATCAAATTTTAATAAATAAATGCTTATTTGTTAAAAAAAAGCCAACAACCTGATTCAATGATATCAGGCAAAGCATGGAAAATATCTTATAAAAAAAAAAAGAAAACTTGAATGGTATTCCACTTTCAAAATATATAAAAAGTGGAAATGAGAAGGGAACAGAACCCTTCTCATTTTTTTACTAACAGCCAAGCAGACTTAAATGGGAAGATTTCTAACCAAATATGAGTCCTCTTGAATAACAAAAGGTAGATTGTACTAGTTGACATTTAATCAAATTGCTCTAATATGACACTCTTATTTCTAGGGTAATCATTCACATTTTGCCAAGGTAGCTTAACCACTGAAACTTAGAGGCTTTCCATGAAATGAAATTTTGAGCACCTTTTATCTGTAGAAAACCCCTGCACTTATAAAATCGCTCTCTTGCCCTGGTGGGGGCAGTTGCACTGCCTCCGGTTTCAGAAGGGTAAAATGGAACATAGAAACGTGTCTCTAAGTAAGGAAGAAAAGCAACTGCACACTGTGCAAGTTGAACAAATTAATTCCATGACTTAGTCACAAAACCACCATAATCATGTTCTGCTAACACTCACACATGCATACATGGAATGCCATGGTGATACTTATCCCATGAGGAGACAAGGACAGTGGGGGACACATTAATTCTTTGTATTATTTCTGTTGCATAAAACAACAACAAAGAAACTGAATGGACCTTATGAAAACATAGAAAACTGACTCAAGAGGATAAGAATTCCCAAGTATTTTGTGAGCAACGTTCCTCTCTCTGGTGTAAATCAACACTGACTTTTATGGAGTTACACTAGTCCATGCCAGATGGGAGTCTGAATTTCATCAGAAAGGCAGCCACAGGAGGGAACAACAAGGAAACTAAGTTTCTCTGTCAGTAATTAGACATTAAAAATAACAATAGCAACTGTAATCAAGAGGAACAAGAGGCTCCAGCATAAGTTTTAGCCAAAGCCATGCTGAGCTACAATAAGATTAAAGAACACAATGCCAGAGACAATTCATAAACTGGGAGAAAAAAAGGCTAATGACAGTGCTATCCAAATCATACCTGGCAGGAACACTGCAAAAACCACGTCTGTTGTTGGGAATCCACTCGCCTCTTCGAAGAGCAGAGCTACTTTATGGTATTTTTGTGGCTGTCATGAAATGAAATATCAAAGTAAAACTGAAATTTACTGTTGTGTTCCAAATCCCAGAGACTGTCCTCAAAGTGCTTCCTTGTTATAAGGATACAAATTCCTTTGCATATTATGAATACATGAGAAACAGGCACTCAGTGTTGAAGGCTTCAAGGTGTGGATTTTTAACCTTCAGGATATAATCACAACTGCTCACTTTCAGCAAATATAGATAAACTGAAATAGTACAACCGAGGGAGTTTTAACATCAACTTTCATAACTTTATATGAACTCAGCACTTTATGTTTATTCTCAAAATAAATCTGAATATTTCTATTCGTTCAGAAACATTGTGCCAGGATCTCAAAATAGAAAAAGCTGTATCTAATTGCTAGAATTACAAAAAAAGGATGCAAGACTTCCTGACTTCATGACCATTTCAGGTATGTTCCACTGGTACATTCCAGATGTGAGATAATACAATCACCAGCGTCATTAAGGAATTGCTAGCAATCCCTCCCTCACTGACAAGTTGCACTTAACAGAACTTATTTTAATAATTTTCAAAAAACAGTCAGCATCTGAAATTCATTGTATAAACAAACTCAATGGAAAAAACTTAAGAGGGACTCCTGATATTTTATTTTGTGAATTACAGAGTTTATGGACTTAAGAATCTGCATAAAAAGGAAGGCCAAATTACTGTGTGCTTCGTAAATACTTTCAGAGACAAAACAACCCTCTCTTTTAAAGATAATCCTTCAGCTCAAGGATAAAGATTTACTGCATACCTGTGTTTCAAATCTTGCTGACAGTGACTACTTTTACCTGACTCAATAGTACAATTCATATTCCAGGTATGTCTGCAACACGTTCAATTTAATAAACATCTACTAAGTTTCCCATATTCTGCTGTCAATGATTTTGTTGCAGTGCTTCATCTATCAGCACTTTACTCTCTTCTATGGGGTCATTACAGATGATCACTCAGCACCACCACAGCTCAGCTAAATGTTCCTTTGTTTTCTCTTTAATTTTGTCACACTTCTTATCTATCTCAAGTTAAGGCAAGGCTCCAGTGTTGTAGCTTGTTGGTACACAAAGGCAGTAGGAGTTAGAGCTCCAAACAAAGTAGCTATTGTTTGCTTTGGTGGAACATATTTTATGAGGTTCTTGTTGAATCTAAGAATAACATACAGACTGTGCTTCCTACCCACAGAGTAACACAAAGGAAAAAAAACAAAACCAAACCAAAACAGACCGGCCCAAACTCCACCTACCGCCATTTTCCTGTGAGCTGCTGAAATGAAGCTGAGTCCCTACAGTCAGTGTAAAGATCACATAAGGACTTGGAGAACACAGTTAGTGTTTGCTGTTTAGAAACAAAAGTGGAAGCTCTCCAGCTAAAGCAGGGATTTCTGGACCACTTGGCTCGGCTCCAGAGCAGCCTAGAGAGAAGAGTCCAGTGCTGAGTTCTTAAGACATAAGCTGAAGAGCAGCAGCATATTAGGTCACTCCTTTAGTGCTCTCAATATCCAGTAAAGCAAAGAGAATACAATGAAATAGAATGAAAAAAAATTAAAATAATTCCTATCTATAGGACTTCACATAAGTCTCAAACAGTCCTATCAGATTCAATTATACCCTCCAACGTTCTGTACAGATTAAGTTAGAGTTACCTCCCTCCAACACCAGTTATTATGCTGTATTTGTGAGGGAGAAGGGTAACTAAGAAACATTCACACACTATTTCCCATAATTTGTAGGTCTGAGATACAGAACAAGGTATGGCTGTTGGCCATCACTAACTTCACACCCAACAAGACCCTACCTTCAATGAACAGTAATGCATCCTTCAAGCACCGGAACAGAATCCCACAGAGAATACATGCATCCCACCTGTCCTGTCCCTTTGATATAAAAAGATGTAAAAATCATCAGCAGATAAACCCCACCCATCTGTAAAAGTCACATGACAAATACTTTTTTCAGCTGCCTCTAATGAACTCTGATGTTTTCTTTAAAAATAATGCATGCAGAGACAAATTATTTGGTTCCTTTCCAGGTGGCAGTGATATGACTACTTAGTTTCAGGTGGTAATAAAATGAAAACTTCTGTCAAGTCTCTAAAATACCAATTCTCCTAAATCCTTCTTCAAGGGTTACTGCTTTTGTCAGTAACATCAGGTTTTGGAGTCCATAATTTTATTTTAGCTTGTTTTAACCTTTTTTTTTAACTGGATAGTTCACTGAGGAGCAAGCCATAGCTTCCTTGGCTTAAAAAAAAACGTGCCTTTGTAAATGATGTACTAATGATCTTTCTCAGCTTCATGCTTAACTCATTGAGATCTATAAATCACTCTCAGATACTGTTTCATGCAAGGTAATAACTCAAAATAGAATTCTCATTTAATTCCACTGCAATTAAACCAATTAATATACCATGTATCTTTTCAGACACCACAAGAAGTTTATCCACCTTCCCCAATATTTTGTACTGCTGCCTTCTACCTGATCCTGCAACAGAGCATTTTTAATCCGGGTTCTTTTTTCAGGGAAATGGCAGAAATAGTTTTTTATATGAAGTCTCATGCCTTCCTGAACTTTTTTTTCCCAGGGCTGTGTCTTTCCCCTGTTGGAAACCACTACAATTTGCAGAGTGACAAACTTTAATCTTGCTCTCTGCCCCTCACCACTCTATGAAACACCTTTTAATTTCCTTTTACAGCTAAGGGCAAATGTCTTTCCTGTCAAATGCATTGATAGTTGAGTGATTTTGAATATACAGTATATACGGAAATAGTCAGAAATTGATCAATATTAATCAGAAGAATACATAAAGACAAAATACGAGTTTGTAAAACCCATACATTTTCTGATTTATTGTCTTCACTCATTGAAGCTGTATTATGTAGCAAATATGATGTATATTATGTCATTGAGGCAAACTGATAATTAAGTCCAGATTTGTCAGGATGCAAATTTGCTGAAGAATATAGATGACTGTGGTTACAAAAATAATAATAAATGCATCATAATAATATTCTTCCAAGAATACAGATGGTACTGTCATACTGCGTGCATCTATACTGCTTTTAAACTGCTGTGACATGGCCAAGCATACATTACAAGATTATTCTGTGAGAAGAAAGATATTTACTGCTTGTGCAAGAGCAGCCAGTATTGTATTCTGCTAATCATCCTTATCTCTGAGGCATAAGGTCTATATATGTACATACATGACATACCAGAAAGCACTCAAAGAACCACAGACTAAATTTAACAAAGTCTGGAACATATTATTATACAACACTTCGACTACTCTTTTTCTTCAGACAACAAACTAATTTCTAGAACAGTATTTTATTTGAACTCTCTCCAAACTCCTTTTTAATGATTGGGAAAAAAAAGTTGGAATGTTTAATGGTCAGATTTTAAAATGACAACTGTCTTGGATAGTTAAAAGATTGCATATACAGTTTCTGGTGTACTCTTGTTGTGTAATTAGACTATCTCTATTTTAAAATCAGGAAGAAAGTTTAACATGAATAATGTGGTTCAGACTAATGGTCCCTTGAAATTTAAGGTTAAGATGATAATAAGCAGAATAACAAATCCTTGGAAATTGCAAACCATTCTATTTTCTGAAACATGCATGTCTTTGCTTGAAGTAACACTATAATGAAGAAAAAAGTTATATCCTTGTTTTAACGAATTTTTTTTTAGGTAACATTCACAGAGAGAACAGCACAAACATTTATTTGACCATGCCTCCTAAAGGAATTTATTGTCCAGTTCCATAGGAAAACTTAGAACATCAAAAGTGAAGAAATGCATGTCTGAATTTTCAGTCTTGGATACCATGCTCTGATCAAAACCCTTTTGCTGTAAGATCATGACATTTAAAACTACTCCTCTGGCTGTCTCTGAATGAACTTCTAGCTCAGTGGTCTCCTTCTCAACAGCAAAAAGGTAGAAATTTCCAGCAAAAGCACCCCTGTGCATAACCAGATAACATTGTGGTGGCATTAATTTCAAATATTCACTGGCCCATGATTTTCCCAGCAAGAGGTGCTGGTTTTGTATGAAATGATGTTATCTTTTAAAAAGAAGTCTTAGATGTCCACTGACACTAGCAGCTATTGGCAGAAGTAACTTCCACAAGCAGAAGATCTACAGAGACAAAAACTATATTACTGGACAATTCATTTCTCCCAAAGGCTGGTTCCATCTTCTGATCATACTCTGACTTCATGAGAAAGATTTGGGGCATTATCGTGCCTAACCCTTATTTTCTGGCTGCAGCTGAATGAGAAATTAGGCATGAGTTTCAAGTGGGAACTGTGCATGCTCTAGCATAGCCAGAGTTTTGGTTATTTTTCTACAATCAGATGTCTATAATACGCTAACTGGTCTGACCTATGCACAAAATCAGGATTCTATATTACATACACATGCATATTCAAGTAAAATTATTTGAAATTACTATTAATTACAACTGTCATTCTAACATCCATGAATCTGTCACAAGCCAGCTAGTTTTAAACTCACCAATATCACTCTTTGCAGGACGTTAAACAGAGGTTGAACATCTATCTCTACTTTGTTTCTCCTTTTATGCCTCAGAGAACTGTTCTTTGTATATCTGCAGTTTTTTGTGTGTATCTAAACTTGCAAGTTTAACTTGCTGTTTTAATTTCAGTGGTGTTTCACAATATTATTTCTATTTAGTCAAGCCGATGCTCAGCATTTCTGAAAACAAGATCAATATTTTGATGCCTGAATGTAGACTGGAGCAGTTTTTGAGTGACAAATTTCATTTTATATTACCACTTCATCCCACATTTCTATGTGGATTTCCTACAGAGAATGCTTTGGAAGCATTGCAGCATTAATGCCCAAGTTTTACTGAGTCAACGTGTGACTTCATCCATGACTAGTTTCTATGCATGCTGGCAGCTCATCCTCGGAAGCTACATAGCAGATGTCTATAAACTTCATGTTCTAGGCTAAGAGGCTGTAATGTGGTACTTTATCGTCTTCTACTTTTTCATTTTCATGAAGCTGACATTATTTCTCATTTGGGACACACCCATTGTGTAATATTTATAGAGGGGTAGAGTCCTCATAGCAGTGTTTTTGCATCCTTGTGTTTAGTCACTCATGTCAAAAGCAGCAGATACAGAATAATAAAACATAAGAGATTCATTTACCTGAGATCATTAGGAGTTTGGAAAAGGTCACAGAGATTGAGTATAAAGGCCGTGGCAGGCCTTGGAAACAAGGCAGGTAGTGTTTCTTTTAGCTTCATTTGGCATGTAGACATTGTTCATAGCACTTCAACTTGGCTTTTTGAAACGTCATTTTTTTTTAATTACAACAGTGAGCCGGAGGAGCTAAGTAGCTCCTCATTTCTTTTTTCAATAAGCCCTTCAGACTGAGGGGAAAAGCCTTCCTAAGCCTTGCGGCACAACACTGATTGCAGCAAGGCTGTACCTGAATTAGCAAACCAACCCTAACTCCCATTGATGGGACCTGGCAGGGAAAGAATAGAAGACTGCTCCTAGTATGTCTTAGAGAAAAAGATTATGAAAGAAAGGACATGGAAGTAAAACATTTAAATTTATCAATACAATTTAGGATTTTTTAAAAAATTTCTTACTTGAGACTACAAGTGTCAAATAATTGCACTTGTATTATGAAATATGATGTGAGTGCATATGCTGTATTGGGTTTGCATGGCAAGATTTTTGTACCTGGAGGGGTGCTAGAGGGGTGGCTTCTGTGAGAAGATGCCAGAAGCCTTCCCTGTGTCTGATGGAGCCAGTGTCACCTGGCCCCAAGACAGACCTGTCAATGGCCAAGGCCAAGCCCACCAAGAACAATGGTCATGCCTTTATCATTACAGTGCTATGCTCGAGAGATAACTCATTTGAAAATATATGAATGGCTACATATTACAGCCCTTGAATGATGGTGCACTGAATCCTTAGATTTTAATTTACTCACCTTTTTTTAACCCTGTGCTTCATTAGGCATCTGCAATAATTACCAATAGCAATGCTCAGATCACCTAACCAGAAGATAAACATGATTCAAGCAGACTCCCATGTTCATTAATAGTTTTATGTCTTATAATCTGAGGTTAAAAACAAATCTGCCTCTCATATTTTTCTGGACCCCATTTTACCAAATACAAAATAGTTCTATCAGAGGTTATGGTATTGCAATTGCAAGAATTTTTCAATACTTAGAGGTTTCAGCATTTTTGTTAGTAAGTGGAAGCTTCTGGCACACCAAATTTAAGGAAAAGAACAAGAAAGAATTTCCTTATTTAAGTTACAGCCTTTACAAGGAAAGCTATCAACTCCTGGAGGCATTTGTCATTTTGGAAACGCATTTGTGTCTCTAAAATGAGTTTTACAATATTTATTGCAAAAATATTTGTAGCATAGATATTTCAATTGTAATTCAGTATTTAAATACTTAAATAAGCAAATGAATTATAAGCTAGCTTTCTGCCTACTGCACTGTTTATTTCTTTTCTAAAATAGTACTATGAGTTTTTTCAAATTCTTTTCATAAAAGAAAAGGTTTCAGTGAGTCAAATAATCTTGAATATTTAGAGAGATAAGCATTATAACTCAAATAAACTTTTGCCACTCATTTACAAACATACATTATACCATTTTCCTCAATATTTTTTTCCATTCTGCCTTTATGCATTCTAATGTTTGGGTTTTTTTCCTGAAGCTGCTTTCAGCAAAGGATTTTTTTCTTAGATTTCTACAACAACAGCAAGCTAACTGAGCTGAGTCAGTGGAAATGTAGAAGCTGTTCTGTAGTCTTCCTACCTCATGTACATTACTTTACATTCAGACTCTGTTTTCCTTTGTGTTATCCTCTTTAGTTGCTAAAGCAGCTCTTTTAAATTACGGTATTCTTCCCTGGGCTTGGTTCATCTTGATACCTTCACTGGCCAACCTTTCATGCCTTGTGATCTGTCTTCTTGAACACTCACACATCCATTTTTTCCTGTTGTTTACATCTGAGGTCAATTACTACTGCACAAGGAGGTGTGTGTGTATAAATATATGTGCATATATGCATATGTTTATATGTCTAGGAAGTGCCTTCTCTTTGGTTGGCTTGCTTCAGAGCATTTCTCAAATTTGTCATGGCCATTTAAAGTTCTAGGTCTTCAGACATTTCATAACTGAGTTCAGTCAGAGTAACTTCAGGCCTAGCATCAGTCTTCCCTGATCTTCGGGTTTGTTTCCTTTTTTCTGACAATCTCTGATGATACTTCACCTTTAGTAGCATAATAGCATTTTATCCATCAATTCTAATGTATCTATCTATTTTAATATCTGAATTTATAGATAAGCTTTATTTCTATTCATTAGTTATTCTGAAAATATGCTTCAATTTTTCTTGTATTCCTCACAACTCCTGTTGTTGTTTATTGTATTTTCCTGTCTATCAGCTAGAGTGAGTCAGATTTTTGAAGGATCTCTTCTCAGTTCAGTTGTTTGAAATTTGTTATTTAGCTGTGTAAATTTTTCCTATTCTCATTTTGTTCAGTAGCACACCACCTCCAGAGACACTATTACTGTTTCCTTAAGGAGGAGAAATGCCATATCCAAGGAGTTTACTTTTCCTTAGGGCATTTTCTTTGAGCTCACTCATTTCCTTAAATCTGTCTTTCTCAAGTTTATCATCACTCTAATGCTTTTGTGTACATAACTTTCCCATGATATGGATTGTAATTATATTGTGATTATCATTGTTTTGCAAGTGCTGCCAGCACTACAATTTAAATGAACACCTATGTTCTACTTTTATGAGTGCAAGAGGTATTCACAGCACCTAACTCTAGACAATCGACTTAGCTCAGTTCAGACAGAATTTCCCCAGATTCCCTACATTGTCAATAAGGACAAAAAGCACACCCGCAGGAGGTAATTCAGGAATAATACCACTTGTCAGTACCTGAAGTATACATCTCATCTGAGGTAAAATATCCTGGCTTCCATTTAACTCACCTGGCTTGCCACTTTGGGCTTTGCATGCTGTAGCCCTTGAGAGAGATGATCTGCTTCCTCTGAGTGTGTGCACATCCCATGGAGCTGGAAGGGAAACAGGCATTCCTCATGCAGCTAGAAGGGAAGAAAAATGTTATCTGTTCTCATCAGATGACATTAAATAATAATGTTCTAATTTTAATTAGGCTGTCTTTTTTTTAAAAAACCAATTTGTCTGAGTAACATCTTTATATCTTCATGTAGTCCTCATAACCATGAGATAAAACCTTGTGCTGTCTGGGAGTTAAATTACTCAAGTGCTTCTGGAAAGGAATGATGTTTCATTGAACGGGGTATTTTCTCTCCACAATTATCAGAAAAGCTACAACACACGCCAAGAGATTTGAAACAAATGTGTCAAGTAAGATTTTTAAATATTGAAAAAAATAAATATACCTTTAAAGTCTTCTTGTCTGTTTGTTTTAGAGACTCCCCAAGGCTTAAATATTAAGAGGAATTAGCGTTTTTGTCAACTGCAGTTGTGTGAGCTAGATGTCTTACAATAAAACTGTTCTGCAGCTAATGTTCATATCACTGAGGAACCATAGCTATCCATTACTATCCAAAGACAGATGTGTAAGTTTTGACTCATAAAAACTGGATGAAGTAAACTAATGGGACACTAATCTCCTGATATCTCAGGGGACAAAGAGAAAGTGAGTAAGATTTTTAGACTTACAAAATTTGTTTCCTCTGCAAACGCCTTGCAAAATATTATAAATAAATCATCAGTTTCATCATGGTTTGACTTTTGGGACTGTCACCATGACAGAATGAAAAGAGCCTTGTCTTGGAACCTTGGGACTGTGAAAGCATCAATTTGTCTGTGACCAAACTCCCGTCTGCAGACACAAGCTTCTGGGAACAGGTATTTCATCAGCTACTCATTGATGACAATTATGCGGTATTTACAATTTCAAAACAATGCAGATAGAACTCTCTTGCCATAAAACTTTAACGAGAAGCATGTTTTGTTGGAAGTGTCATAAAACTTTCATCAAAGTTCAAAATATTCCCCAGAAAACAGCTCTGTCTTTGACAAGAAGATCAGAAATTTTCAGTTTAGATCAAACACTGTGAAGAGGAAGAGAAATGTCGTCCGTTATAATTATTAGGATACGATAATTATACTTTTACAAGCTCAGAAAATTTTTAAAAAGCAGCTCAGTAAACATTGTAAAATCCAGTATTAAGATTAGCTTTTATAGTTTTCCTTGTAAGGAAGATGAACAAAGTCATAGTGGCTAAAACCAAACAACAATGGTAGGAAAGAAAATGTTGATTTAATTTGTTTTTACTGTTATTCAGAGAGGCTACTCTGAAAAAATGACCACTAGGGAAAATAAAATAAAATAAAATACAAAAAATAAATTATTTCTTTACTTCAATCTGGAACAGTTCTTTTTTTCCCACTAGGTTAAATTCCTTTCTTCCTTTCCCATAGCTGATGTTATAGACAACCTTACAGAAGCAGGAGGTACTGAGTTCCCTGGACTTTACAGCATTTTTTAATTGTTAAATTGCAGCTTCCCTATCCAATGGTCCTGTGAATAATCAAACAATGAACCTTAAGACCTTTGAGGCGTTAAGAATTAAAGCAAATCAAGGCAGAAACAAGAACTAATTATTACAGTACAACAAAAGTTAGGATGTGGTTAAAGAAAGGGTGAAAAACTCCCCAAATAATAGAACAGAGGGGGAGTGAAAGAAAGAAACATTCTACTGAATCACATACATATTATGGGAACATAAAATGAAATTAGTTCTTTCAGTACAACACGCAGGCTAACAATGATTCCATGAACCATCTTTGTGGACAAATCACAAAAACAGGGCTTATCTTTTGTTTCTGCTTCACTTTTCTGCGGCTAGTTCCAGCATAGGCCATAAGGAGATTCTTTGCTGCACTGTGTTATCCATCCCTAGCCTTGTTTTCCACACTTTGTATTGCCTCCGTAGCACAGATCAGGGTGCTCTGCCTGTTCATGGAGCCTATGGCTATCCTTGCACAAAACTTGTGGAAGTGTTAGCCTGTTCTGCAGCAGTTCTTGATTCCTGGATTTTTACAGCTGGTGTTAGCCTGCCAGTGGATTGAAACTGAAATAACGGTGACAGCCTCCCCCATTTCTCTAAAATACACTTCCTGCTTCTTCTTTCTCTGGATAGAGCAGCTTATACACCATGGTTACATCAACTTCTCTAACAGCAAGTAGAAAGGTTCAAACTTGGTAACACAAACCTAGGTCTCCAGGCCTTTACTTGAACATATCCCTCAAACTAAGCCAAGCGATGGTGACAGCACCTTCCTTCCACGTTAAAAGAACATACACACCTGCCCCCAGGTTTCAAATGCACAGCAGCAACTCCAGATTTTGCTTCAGTCGCCTACTTTAGGTCCTAAAATCCAGGTATGAATCATACTTGTTGTGCCAGTCCTTAGTTCTTTAGTCTACAAGAGACATGAGGGTAATATTACTGTTTTAGTAACAAGGTGGTATGTAGTACTGTGCAGAGCTGCAAATGGGATCCTGAAAGCCCCCAGAAGCCATCAAAGTTCTGGGTATAGTTACTCATATATTCAAACCAAGCTGCTTCTTAGCATATCTGAAAGTCAAGGAATTTTGCTGTCAGAAGTGAAAGTATCGATCAGGTTATATAATTCCAGGATTTACCTTTGGCAATTAGCCAAACTTCTAGTCTTTGTCAATTTGCAAGTAAAATCTGAGATCTGCCTTCCTAAATGTGGGAATGAGGTGGAATTAGGACAGGCTTAATTTCACACTATGCCTCTTCATGCATCATGTATTGACCAGTGGATATGGTTTCAAACTCACTAGAACTTACTGCTAGAAATTAAGATATATTGCTCATCGCATTCATGTCCAGGGTATCACAATCTGTGCCAGCTCTAGTCGCTGGACCAGATTATTTTCCAAGTAATCGCTAAACTGGAACTGAAACAGCATTTACATTTTGATTTCAGATACTACCCCTGCCCTCCAGTTTGCCTTTACTAGCTGTAGATATCCATGCTACACATTCTTGAGAGCCATGAATCACATATTCAAAATTACTTTCAATCCAAAATGGCTAGGTAGCAAAATAATAAAATGCTGTTTGAGCTGCTGGGTAACCAAAGAAGGTCTTAGTTTCCCACTCCGACTCAGGAGGGCAGAGGAATAGGTGTCACTGTACTGCAGTCATGAGCTCCCTGATTCCACCTCATGTTCCCATCCCCAGGATGGGAACTGCAGAATGGATGCTGTAGGAGTGGGCAGGACTGTTCACCTTCAAGCCATTTCATTTCGTCATTGCTCCAGTGTAGATGATTGGAACATTTTTCTATCTGGTAAATAGATCAGATGTTCCACAACATACCTTTAGTTGGCCTGCCTCTTCAGTCTTTCTTTGCAATCATCTCACTTCTCTTCCTCTGTTGGGACTGCATTTTTAACAACTCATTCTTTTTCACTTGTGTTTGTATCCCACAGACCTGTGTTTATTCAGTATGTTTTTATGTAGATATTATGTTCAAAATACCTGGGTTAACAGAAAAAAGCAAGCAATGTAAATATTTACCTAATTATATATATTCAGCACACAAATTAAAGCAACCAATGTTTTCTGAATGGTGTTGGGAACTTGAAAAAAACAAATGGGGCAAGAGAGCAACAGTGCAAGCTTTTCAATAAACATAGTAGGGATCACTGAGTTAAAGACTTGCAGAAAACTACTCGCTAAATTAAGAGAGAGAGATGAAAATGGATTTGTTTAATTATGCACTCGGGTATATAAAAATGCTTAATACAAAGAAGTTAAGTTATGCTAGTTAAAAGTTTATCTCCCTTTCCAGAGATCTCCAGGCTTTCACACAACAAAGGCATTGCCACGGATGTTGGAAATATACTTGGCTGAATAATAAAAATAATGTATTCATGACTAAATTATTCAGAGATTGACAGGAAAAATGTGGAATAAATTATTCACTGAACATTATTTAATAATCTAGAGAGCTGGTCAAATAATAGAAATATGTATTTCAGATAATTTACTCAGAGAGTAATGTCAAAATCCTTTGGCTAGGATTTTCCTAGTCCATTAGGAATAAATAATTTGACAAGTTATTGATTATAGCTCATTTCTGTATTAAAACAAAATTCAGCAGGAATGCAGCTAAGCAGAAAGATACATAATTGACAATAAAGTGTCATCATCCTGATGATAAAAATCTTTTATCGTGCATGCAAACACAGCCTATGTTCAAGAATTGCTTCAAACAGTGCTTACATACCACATAGGCTCATACTTTTGGCGGGTTTTAAGGTATGTAAGACTGTGTTAATAAGCGTTATCAGGCAGCACAGTGGGGTTGGGCAGAATCCTGCCAGTTAGCAGTGTGGGGCTGGACAGGTTATCTATCCTTTCCCTTTAAAAGATTGTGATTAATTTTCCTCACTGTCAGTAAATCAGTTAGCTTAGATATGGGAGAGCAAAAGCGAGTAGCATCTTTCTGCACATTTTGGTGTAGGTTTCAAGGTATCTATGCTCAAACAGCTGAAGTGAGAATAAGAAATAGACCTCTTTATACACCTTCACAAAGGCATTTCATAATAGAAGTTTTTTCCCAGGAGCAAATCAGTGAAGAAGGGGAAAGGCCATGGTTTGTGCAAGGAGTGCTCACAATGTCACTGCCACCCCTAGATACACCCAAAAGACACTTAGAAGTCTGTTTTTTCCTCAGTGCCTTTCTTGTAGGAATGTGAATCAGCACTATATCCTGTACAGTATTGTCGTATGAAGCCACAGTTCAACTTTGAAGAATAGAGAATTAAAAATTCAATGTTTTCTTCATCAAAAGCTCTCCTCATCCTAAGGAAGCCAGCTGAACATCTGCAGGAAGGGGCACTCTGCCTCCTCCACATTAAATGCTCATAATTTTTTTTTTTCCTCAATTTGCCTGGCCACGGAAGTGAAGACAGTGAGTACTTCTCCGTAGTTAAATATCCTATGCATTGTCTTCCTGACACATTGGACATTAGATACATTTATACTATAAAGATTACAAGTTCTTGATATTGAAGAACTGGCAGAATGGATTGAGAAACACTGTGTATGAAAAAGCAAAATACAATGCAAAAGTTAATTATCTGAATCCTTGTACTACAAAAAGGCACCTGGCAGAAGTATCCTCTTCACTTGTTATTCTTTATTTTCGAAAGTGAATCTCTAGCAACTGTAATTAGAGGTGAAATGGAAAGCAAGAGTTTTGTGAAAAATTTGCGCCTGAAATTAAATCTCATGCAGATGTTACATGCATTGCTGCTGGCAACATGTTTTAGTGCTGCTAGATACAGTTTCCTTCAATTTCCATGTGCCCTCTCAGGGACAGTCCTGTATTCCCAACTATTACTATATTCACTCTGTTTGACATCCATCTTCATATCATTCATCACTTCAGCCTCCTCCATTGATTCTTCTTCCAGTCATGGTTACCTTTTTTTCTTTTTTCATATTTTGAGGGTGGGAGAGAAAGAGAAGATGCATTTCACAGTGTAGCTTTATGCTTCGTTAACAGTAACATGCTAAAATCTATCAGCCTGCAGTTAGTCAGTTCACCATGTGTTTAGCTAGCCTGACACCTGAAGATGTCTCTGCCTGCTCTCTTGATATTGTTACGTCTTCTCTTTTTCATCAGTTCATTAATATGCTTACCATATATTGTTTCCATCCATTTTGTATGTGGAGACTGTGAATGTAACACTGGCAATTATGGAAATAGAGGTAATTAAAACAAATAATTTTGATACTTGTTATTTTGTAAGACGTAACTTACCCTTCTCCCATCAGAATGGAATTTACAATACATGCCATGAAAACTTGCATAATATTTACTTTGCAGCATCTGCTTGAAGAATGAAAAAGCCAAGCTGACCCTGAACACATGGTGAATGTAAATGGGAAAGAATCAAACTACTCATCCACTCCACTGGTTTTAGATGGAAAACAATTTTTCCCCCATGTTCATAATGGTCTTGAACAGAAAAGGGCAATGGACTGTAGTATCGTGCATTCGTTTGGGTGGATCATCCGACTCTTTCTTTATATCTGTTATCAGCTGTCCAATCCACTGTGTACAAACGTTCAAACATTAAAGCTTCACACCATCACAAATGTATTAATCTCATTCAGGTTTTAAACATCTGAGTTTCAAGTCCACATAGAACACTAAATTATTAATACTGACACGTGAAATTGCCTCATTATACATTTCCAAATGTATGAAGAAATATTTTTTGTGTAAACTAAATCACTGTCATATGCCAGTGATCTGAGACGCTCTAAATAAAAGATTGATTATTCCACGGTTAAGCTACTCCTGATTTTATTGTTTTTTCTCTCAAATTTTCTGAACTTTAAGAGAAAAATACTAAAGGTCACCAATTAAATAAGCAAAAAATTAAATCCTTTCCAATCCTTGAGTAGATTAAGAAGATATCTCATAATGTATTTATTATACATGCAACTGGAGAATGGCATTGACTTTTGTGCAGATAATTATTGATAGTTTTGGGGGTTTTTTATAGATAAGTCCTAAGGCTGTTCCTGGAAGAATATAATTAATGATATTAATTCTCTCCCTACTTCTCTAATTTCCCTTTCAACAAAAGCTAATGCTGTCTCTAATTTTTTACCCATAATAAAGCTATTGCCATAACAATCTTTTCCTCCAGGTTAACTAATAATTTACCATATAGTTACCAAACTAGAAACTTTGCTAAGGTCAGAGTAAGTCAAAATAAGATCAGAATAAGTGACACCTACATCCCTTTACTTAGTAAACCAGTTAAAGAATGATGTCATTTCATAAACTGGTGGAGAATTTTATCTCACTTTACTCTAAAGAGCTATAAAGTTTTGCATACTTTTGAGGTCAAGCTTAAAAGCCCTCATCTGACTGAACTATGTTTTCTCCTCTCTGTAAATAAAGAAGTTAATTATTTGTATTAAAAATTCTTGTTATAACATCTATATTTTTATGTTATAATTGTCTGGACATTTGAATATGGTTTAGATTTGTGCTGAATACAGTTGCCCTACTGCTTTTCAATTAACCATTTTCCATTAACTACTTTAACAAATCACCAGGATTATTCTCCTACTGGAAACATTTCAACTTCAGCCAGTATACAAACTATCTTCAAGTTCCTTCTCATTTGTACAAAGGCTTTAGTGCTTTATTCCTCACTCTTGTTACATACTAATTTGATAATTTGGGTTTTGGCAGTTTTTAATTTCTCTCTGGGGTCATCTGTCCTGGCTATGTCCCTTCCCAGCTTCATGTGTATCCTTAGGTACTCGCTGGCAGGGACAGCAGGAAAAGCAAAAGACCTTGATGCTGTACAAATACTGTTCAGCAATAGCAAAAACAACCCTTATTACCAGCAATGTTTTGGTCACAATAAAAGCCAAAAAAGGGACACATAAACTAAAGGAATAATAAAGTTTAACAAAAGACAGAATTCTTGGAGGAATAGCTAATCACACCTCTTATAACTAGTGGAGACTCTGGGTAAGAGTAACTCTGCTCTTTCCCTTTGTCTTAAGTAACATTTGAATCTTCATAATTACATTACTGGCAATAATATATAGCTCTTTTGAAAATTTGTTTTTATTTATGCGTAGACAGTCATACACAAAGAGATTATAATCCTAAATTTGGAAGGATGTTGAAAAGCTTTCCAAAGAATATTTGGCATGGTTGACATTTATAAAGAGTTAGGGCATTACTTCATCTGTTCCAGAAGGATCTCTCTTGTAACTGTACTGCACTGGAAATTCAGAGACAATGGTTTTTATTTTGCCTGCTAATAAGAGAGCTTCAAGAGGCTCAGGTAGAGGCTATTAAGTCTGCTTAATTTTTTACAAGTTCCCATTTACATGCTGTTGCTAAACAAGGTACCTGCGGTACCATGGCTGGGATCCACTGACACCATGCATGAGGTGAGTGCCTGACCATGCTCCTTTTTGGGGTACATTCTGGGTTAGACCGAGGGCTTGAGCAGAAAGCACCACTGGGTCTCCAGTCCAAGGAATATACAACCTAGGAAGCAAAGGGAGAACAACAGGAATGAAAAAACATCATGTAAACCCAGATATTGCAGTGATTCAAAGCCAATTTCATTCTCAATTTCTTTCCTCCTGAAACTGTGATGTTGCAGTCTTTAAAAAATAAGACAATACATGGATGCCATAATAAGGATGAAGCCTAAGTAACAGCTCTAAATGGATACTAAAAAAGTTATGTAGGCATTGACTTGAAAAAAATAAAGATGCTTTGATGTGTGTCATCTTTCCATTTTAGCAATTAAAATGGCTTTTGAAGCTCTCTGGCATTTAATTTAAGCCCATAGAGTATAAAATTATGCTGTCCCTTGTAGATAGTCCCATATTCAGCACAAACAAGGTTGTAAAGATCAACAGACTTGGAAAAAAGTTTTCAAATATATAAAATTAATTCTTTTTATTTAGGAGCCTGCCAAAACTATAACGTACCACTGTCCTTTTTTTTGGTGTGTTGTTTTTTGATTTATTTTTTTTTTATCTGCACAGTCACGGGATGCTTGGTGTTTGTCAACATCTTTTTACATAAACACAAGCTGTGAGATAAAGTTTTTTTTTTAACCTGTGAAAACACATGAACAGGCACTCTCTATTCTGTCCTGAAACAGCTCCATCTAATATGATGTTTGAAGGATTCCCCAGCAGAAACATTTTCCTATTTAAAAAAAAGAGGTATTCCAGCCTTCCTAATAATTATTCTGACATCTCTGCACTCAAATGACATCTGCTCATATGTCTTAAATATGTGACAACTCAAAATGAATGATGTTAAAATTTTCATTCAAGCATGACAATTTAGAGGAATTTAATAGAAAGGATCTTGAATGATATAAAAACCCTTTAGACTATGTTATGAAGTTACACCAGTAATTACACTGTAGTTATGTTATGAAGTAGCAAGTGCAATTATTCCAGTTGTACATAGTAATCTTTAGAAATATTTAGTAGTGAAACTTTCAAAATGGAGGTTTCATAAAAGGCACTAGATATAATAACAATCCAAGTGCTGGATGCAGTTTGACCGCCAGAGTGTTGATGTGCGTCTGTGGGCTCTCATAGAATAACTGACGTTATTCTAACATTTCCCTTCCATGGAAAGTTTTGTGTTGCAAACTGCATGCAAACCAAAAATGAGTCTTTGTGTCTTTGCTACGTACAGAGTGAGATTTGCAATAGGAGAAAAGAATATCATCAAAGTGTACTATTGTTAAACTCACACCCACATACACAAACTCAAATCAGCTTCTTACTTTGCTTCCTAACTACTTTACTACACAGTGTTGAATTTTACCAGTGGTAGCAGCAATGTACTAAATCAGATTTAGCTAACAGGTGCTCTCCAGGCTGTGGACAATTACATAATAAAAATGTATTACAGTGCTCACTCTTGGGAGTAAAGACTTTTGCTATAATAGTGAAATGCATTATATGAAGTGGAATTTCTAATGGACTTCAACAGAACTGGTGGCTTGAATGCCTGGTGATATATCAGGGGTAGTGTCACAGAAGAAAGCCTCACAGGAAGAAGCTAATTTATGTACTAGAAACACTTACGCTTTCCATTGCATATATTTGCAACAATAAATCAATTGGACAACATGTTTCCTATTTGCATTTGCAATAAGCATTTCTAACTGTTAACACTGTGGTTTTTTGGTATTTTTTTCATTATGTAGTTTCATTATCCACTCATACTTCTGAAAAATGAGAAAATGGAGGAACACAGAGCTAGCAGATTTAAATGGCTCTTAGACAAGTACTTCAACATCAAAAATGATCAAGAGCAAATTGTTTATACAACCTTTGCTTTCACCACCTTTCCTAACAAATAGTATTAGTAAATGAATCATGTAAAACCACTTAAATGCAATTCTAGAAAGGAGAGGGAGAATTTCCTCACAAATTCATCTTTTATTAGTAACTATCTTTTTAGCCAAGTTATCATGTTAAGGAACATAGAGTTTGGATTTTGTTTTTAAACCAAGTCTTATGAATGACTATATTTTCAGGAGATCGGTAATATTATTTCCATTCCTCAGATTTGTTCTCTTCAACAAGAATTTTAAATACCTAACATTTCTTTAAACAATGTATTATTCCACTTTTAAAAATACTCAAAATTCCTTTAACTAAAGTGATTCATTTTAGCAAGCATAATCACAATTTCCTTTCTTTTCAATAATGTCATACTTTGTACATGACTACATTAAACTTTAAGATTGCATTGATCTTAAAAATTAGGTCTTGTGTCAAAAGGTGATTCAAAACATCTTCTCAGCAGATCTTCGTGGAATCTCTTTGTAGAACTGTTGCTATAGCTAAGGTCTGGTCCACCATGTCCCTCTCTAATCCTCTGCTTATTGCATACACCTTATGTCATTTCTTTCCATAATTAAATCCTATTGTGTCCCATGTGTTGCATTCACTGGCAATTCTGTATTTCCTCTAATGCTTATCTATTGGATTGACCTGTGAGAACTGCAGGGGTTTCCAGTATTTTCATTTGTAGCTGCCTGTGTCGTAAAAGTTACATGAGGAGTTCTAAAGTATGTAACTGATGATAACAAAGATGTTTTCTCCCAAACTTCTACTTGCGCTGTAACAGCACAAATAAGGTAATAATAACTATTGATAGATAGGAAGGCTCTAGAAACATTGTCTTTTACTTTATTGAAGGTGCCTCAGAAATTGCCATTTAAGTCCAACGGTAAATAAATTACTGGCAATTACTAACCAAGACTCAGGACAACTTTGGGTGGTACAGAAGAAATACAATATCTGATTTTTAGAAATATAAACTAAAAGGTAGGTAAAGTGAGTTGTATAAGAAAATCAGTAGTGCTAGCCCTCCATCTAGCCACTCACACCACAATGCAAACAGCAAATCAGAAATCCTCAAGCTTTTAAGCATGACCTACCTCTCAATAGGGGATTTGTGAATAGAAACATTTATATATTTCCTCAGTCATTTGGCATTCGATGTGTAAAGGAATTCAACAACAACAACAACAACAAAGTAAAAGGAGTAATGGCAGGTAGAAACAAAGCAAAACACCAACCCAAAACTACAGTCTCCTCAACCCAGCACAGCTTTTGTTGTACTCTCACTTCTGGTAGACAGAGTTTAACCAGACCTGTTTAAAAGCTCTTTCATTAGAAACTGTCATTTAAATATATTTTCAATTACGTGCCGAGAATTCTTGCCTGTTTCACCAAAACCTGTTAATTTTTCTATGTTTTTCTCATATTTGTGGATTTCTAATAAGCTCCACCTAGCTTGATGCTCTCCATCAGTCATTCATGACTCACATGTAGCAGAAGAAATTCACCCATCGACCAAAATTATCATTTGCAGCTCACTTTAATTGAGAAGTCACTCAGGCATCCAGCAGCTCCAGTTACACCAAGATGCAGCTTCTCATTTTAGCTGATGTTTTGGTAAATGCTGTCTCTGAAATGGCATAATCATCATTTGTCAGGCAAGATTTGAATAAGTTTTGCCTGAAAATAACTCAAAGAGTTATCTTGATTTATGAACCATTTATTCCCCATATAATGGTTTGCAGTATTCCCACTATTTTTTGATTACTTAATGAGATTAAAAAAAAAAAAAAAATTGTTTTAGTGTGCTTCAGGACTCTTGTTTTGCAGAATTTGCTTGCTTTACTTTATTGCCTGGATAATAATCTCAGCATACTACGTTATAAAGAAAATTCAAATTTTAAAATCTGTGTCTGCTGGGTAGGTGGCAACACAGATGTTGCTACTGCAGTACAGAATTAGCAGTTCAGTTGTCTAGTCTATGCAAAACACATATTTTCTAAAGATAGCACTTGTGGTAGTAAAAAACTGCATTAACATCATTGAACCGGGCTGATTAGCAACAGTAGAAAGACCTGTCCAGTCTTTTGGAAAGGCATGAACTAGTGGTCACTAGAACATTTTAAACACAGAAGTTTTATAAGCAAGAGGAAAAACACCCCAGCATTATGCAAAACTATGTTACAGGATTTTATATACTTTTGTGCTTTCCTGTTGCTTCATTTTTTTTCACCATTACTCTATTCATTCCCTTTACTAGCAAATTTCAATTCCTTATCACTATTTAATGCTTACCATAATAAAAAAAAGTAATTTCGAGAAGAGAATAAAGATAGAAAACGTCAAAGTTACAGAAAACTGAAAACAATGTCAGAAAAGAAGCTGTTATAGAGCTTTAATTACATTTTCTCTCTGCTGCTTTTTCTGTAATGGCTTGATTCTTTTCATTGGAGCTGGATATTTTTTCTAATGAAGTATTGGCTGTCTTAACATTATTAAGTATTGAATATGCTTTTCATTTCTACTTTCTATGTTGCATTCAGCCACATGCTAAAAATCTTATCAGTTATAGCTCAAATTAAGAAAGGTCATTGCAGTGGATGGGGACACGCCTTTGCAACCCCTCTGAGTTTCTGGAAAGGAGATAGCATTATGCAGCTGGAAATGTTCCTGCCTCCCAGAAATCAACTACTACTACAGTAGTGTATGCCAGCAGAAAATTTTTTAACAAAACAGTCAATGCTGACTTACAGTAATTAAAAAAATGCCTGAGGAATATGTAATTTTCAGTAATAATATTAGGCAGTGTAATAGGGAAGTTTTCTGGCCTTCCCTCCCCATTTTTCCTTGCAGCCTCAAGGCTGTCTGATTCGAGAGCTCCCTTTGACAGAAGCACAGAATCTCTCTATTGATAATTTATGGCTACAACACTTTCACAATCTTCTACAGAAAAAATATATTAACTTTGATATTTTGATTGTTATTCTTCAAATTGTGAGATTATAATTTTACCATGCATTACGATACAGAAATTTTCATAATTTCTGTATTTACCCGCATTTACTCAATGTCTGCTTTCTCTAGTGGAAACAGTTTTCAATTATTTTGTCATGAAAATCTAACTAGTGATTTATTTATTCATCTTTAAATGATAAATCACAACTGTATCTCAGTCTTTTTATATGTTCAGGTTCCTTATGACATTTTAAGCCAATCTGTGTTAGACAATAACAGGTCTAACACTATTCATGTTGAAAAAAAATGAAAACTGCAAAATATCTATCACTTGGTAATAACTTCATCCAAAGTACATACACCATTTCAAAATTCAACTGCCAGGAAATTTGCAGGTCTGATGGTTCTCCTAAGAGTCATACATCTCAGAAAAACCTAGGAAAGTTCAAAACAAAACCCAGGATTTCTTTGGGAATAGCATGCATCTAGGACTGAAAGAAGTCACTCTTACTCTGACTTACATATGTTCATGAGGATACCACATATTTACCACATCCATGAGTTCTACCTGACTCAAGTGTCACTAATGCCTTTCTTTTGATCCAGAAAGTTACCCATTACGCACTGTACTCCTCTGCTGGAGCTAAAGCTCAACAGCAGATGGCACCTAAAGGTCACACAGTGGTCTGCATTCTAAAAATAGAAAATTAAATTTTAGTTTGAAGAAAGATGATTACACAAATAATCACTGAATGGAGTCAGATCCATATAAAGTAACTTTAAAGGTTTTTATCAAAATATGTCTGAATAATGTTAACACTAGATTTTTTGGAAAAAAAAAAAAATTAGGAGGAAAACCAAAGCATTAGTGTTTGCAACATGAAGAGACTTCCAAAATACCCTTGAAAAGTTAAAGCCCATAGGTGACAGTTATTAAAGATCCATCGCAGTTTTTCTCGACACTGTCATTAAGTGGAGGAATGACTGAGCATGAATAGGAAACAGTGGCACATTTTTGCTTGCTGCCTCCTGTGTGTTGCAAAATTCATGTGTATTTGTGAGAATACATATTGAAACACATTTCTAAATAATAAAATCTAAGTTTGAAAAAGGAATGAATAAATAAATTTTAGATCAGACCAGTAATGGCTGCCATTCTACATGTCTTCCAGTCCCACCATATAAACATCAGAAGACACGCTATGAAGAATGTCTTGGGAGCTTTTAAATGCAATGTTTAATTTACTATGTTAATACTTTACATGTCTTCCAGAGAAAGAAGTCTTCCTGTTTCCAGTGGCTAAAGCCTAATAGTCAGGTCAGGTTTCATAGCAGAGAAGAAGTAGCAGCCTCTTAAACACTCATGACTATCACCATAAAAGTTAAGTATAAGTTAAAATCAATATCAAGAATTACACTTGGAAGCAAATGAAGCACTGGAAGCAAATTAAGTTTATAGAGTTCTAATTTAACATTCACCATGCAATAAGCTCTGCAGAAAGTACTTTAGGGCCCAGCCTGGAGGTGACAAAGATATAACTGATTTTAGTGAAGTCTATATTTAAGACAAATGGCCAAGATTCCCTGGAGACTCCACGATGAAAGTCTGGGCACTCGGCTGCTACTCCTGCTCTTCAGGTAGATACAGAGGTCCCTGAAAGGGGAGAGAGATAAACGTTGCTCCCATCCTTTTATGCAACAATCATGGACATAATCTTTCACAACCTGATTGGTAAAATCAATATGTCAGAAATATTTTCACACAGGATTTATAAAAAATGTTTTTTGCGAAGCTGCAGGAAACGTTTCTTGTCTGCTCCAGACTGTTGCCTTCTAAGGAGTTTGGTCTCATGATCTACAGCTTTGGGCCAGCATCTGCCACAGGGTCAAGCCTTCCCTGTCTCTCCAGACCTATTCCACAGAGGAAAAACAAAATACAGAAGATAAAATTACTTTTTGTTCATTTTCCTTACCAGGATTACAAACAGAGTACCTGGCCCAGAGGAATCCCTTTATAGGTAAGCTGGAAAAAGCCCATACAAAACTTACCAATATTGTTCAAATTTATGGTCCCATGTGTGGGTACTTAAGATAGTTTCTAGTAGAAATGTAGCACACATGAAATCAGACAAATCAAACTCGCCCCAATGTTTGTGTTTTTTGGGTTTTTTTTAACAAAAGCAAAATAAAACAAAAACAAAACCTCAGATGACAGTTAATAATTAGAATTTATGGTTACAAAAAGCCTAAGAAATTCAGAGATCATCAGTTTTCTAGGAAATCATCATTAGCTGGCCATCAGCATATTACATATGTCAGAATGAGCAATTCCATCCAACATGCTGGCATTTCAGCTTTCTGTAAGGCGCAGGGGGAATAAAGATAGGGTTGTTTTGATCTTCCTGCTGTTGAATTTCTACTGTCTGCCTTCATCACCCTTTCTTTCTACAGAAGAACTAATGAAAAGGAACAGAAACCCTATCCTGAATTGTATATCATTCTCCATTTATTTCTGGAGTTTAGGGACAAGCCATGGGATGAAATTTCTGTCACATCCAAATAGCAGGCTTTGAAGGGCTGTTTCAATTGAACAGAGTGTCTTATGGGTTTTTTCTAATTTGGTTTGTGTGTGTATGTGTGTGTGTGTATCCCAATGCATAAAATGAAAGTATAGGAGTAGAACGCAATATTCTAAGGACTGATTTTTATTCAATTTGTCATATAATCTAAATATGCCACTTAACTGCCAAGGGAGAAAAAACCTAAATCTTACTGAAGTCTGTGCTCTTTTCCATGGCTGCTGGGGGCATGTGCAAGGTGTTCTCTCAGTGTGCGCACACGAGGCGTTTCAGTCATTAAAAAACACGCCATCAGCATGATTAAGTTGTTGCATTAAAAGCTTCAAAAGCCCTTCTGTCTCAAATTGTTAATAACATACTAGGGATTGGAGGCACTCTGCAAAGCAATACACAGAAAGTCAAACAGCCTGGAAAATGGTGAAGTGGAAGCTAACATATAAATAAATTACTTGGGCAGGCAAAGAACAAATTCACAGGGAGAGGTGGTAGCATATTGTCAGAAGACAGCTTCAGGCAAAATAGGTGAAAATCACAAAGAAAAGATGTGAAGAACAGAAAAGGAAACAAAATTGCAGAGGAGTAGCAAAAGCAAAGGCCTAATAGTTATTCTGACTAGGACAAGTTGACAGCATGCCAAAAGAATTAGGATCTAATCAGTCTGCGGGGCTGAAGACTGTTTGGAAAAAAGAAAATCAAATAAATGGGATATTTGAAAAAAAGGCAAAGGAAAAAACTGATTTTGAAGGGAATATTATGTTCCTGTCAAAAGTCTCTTGACACAGAAAGGGCGAGACAGACAATTTCTACAGCTGGGTCATCATCACCTCCTGATGCATGGGTAAGGTTACCCCCGTGTTTAAGACAACATATTGAAGGCATAGGACACTGTTTTTCCATCTGCAACAAGCAGCCTAAATGATCCATAGGTATCCAGGTAACTCAGCAGGAAAACGCAAATGATTTTGTAAAATATGTTGTCACCATTTTAAATAACAGGAGCTTGAAAAAGTGTATCGGCTCCATTATACTACAACAGAGTATTGTAACTACAACAGAGTTTTGCTTCCCGGTATATCTACATAGTTTTCCACTGGGTTTTTTTGGTATTAAATTCTCATAAAACCATGAAACAAAAATAATTGTCATTAATTAGCCTCAGCAGTTTTTCACGTTCAGCCCTGACTCCACTGCCCACTTCAAACTTTTGTGATTTTTCTCCTTGGAAAAGCAGTCTTAATCTTGCAGAATAGCCCAAGAGTAATTGCAAAAGCAATTACTTTGAGACTTGCATAACATCTGGACAGGAATGCTATCATTAATGGGCAAGTCAGGACCCACAACTGGGAACAGAGTTATTGGTCATGACACAAAATAAGCCCAGAGTCATCTAAGACACTGAGATAGGACATCACAGGAACAGCCTGTATTCAGACTCTGAAGATCGTGCTACTTTCATTTGTGTGTTTAACTGTAAATCTAAATTTGCATGCCCAGATTCTTTACTAAAATGTAAAACCACCTCCAAACTAGAGGTTACTTTGATCATGTCTGTTTTGAAACTAAATGATCAAAACATTAAGACACATTAATGATTTCTTAAGTATATAAATTTTATAGCATCTCAGATATTACTGTGTGGTAATATTAATTAAAAAATAACATTTTAACAACAATAACAACAACAACAAAATATTAGCAATAAATAAAGTACCTCACTGCTGTAACCTCACAGCCCTGCAGTACATAATGTCTGTATCTAGAAATAGGCCTTAATGGAGGATGGAGATGGGGCACAGACATAGAGACCTCATGCCCATAAACAACTCATCCAAGGTTTGTTAAAGAAATGTAGCCCTGAGCTGGAAAAACCTGGTTTTAGGGACAACAAAGAGAATATTAAGATATTGTTTATTATATATATTATATATTATATATTATTATATCTAATAAAAGACAATATATGTAATAAATTCAAAATTTACATGGAGCTGCTGATCAATGAAGAAAGAGGAAGGTGTAAAAGCACATTATCAAACATTAAAATGACCCTGAATGGACCCAGGAGGGAAGAAGAAGAGTTGACATAAACAACCCAGTATTCCTCCTTGTAAAGGACTCCGTATGCTGTAAACTCACCATGATACGCTCACTGACAGCACTAGCAGGAATCCCCTGGCCTTGGGTCCCAGGGAGATGAAGAGGGATCCCAGCACCAGCAAAAGGGCTAGAAACCAAGAAACATGCATCTAAAAATCCTAACTGCATTATTATACTTTTTCTGGACTAAGAATGATTAAACTCTCATTATTTCAACTGTACTAACAAAAACCACTTTGCCTTACCTACCACACGCATTTGAATGCAACATTGCAAAAGCGATGCTAAATTCAAATTTACAGTTACTTTCCTTGTAATTAAAAATTATTGATTTCACTGTAGTCTTTTGTCAAAATTACATAAACTGCTAAACTTTCAAAAAACAACCCCGTGGGTCTGTAGTGGTGTCACAAATACTGGAAGGGAGCCTGTGGGCAGATTTTTCATCTTTCTGAGAAAGATTATGTTCACCAGATGTGTGATGTGGCTGCCTTGTCTAGGAGGAGAAGGAATGACCTGTTTAGGTGAAAAACTTTCATCAACCTACCTATCCTTTCTGCTACCTATGGTGAAAGTGAGTATCTCCATAAAATGACTCTTCAAGGAACACTTGAAAATATAAGAAAGTGTAAGCAAATACTTATACTTTTTTAAATAAAAAACCCCATGCTTTTTCTCCTAAAGGTGTTACTGAAGAGTTGTCTAAGCTATGTATGTAATTTACAGCTGAAAGTAGAGGGTGGTTTGAGTAGGAAATGCTGGGGTGCTAACAGTAAGGAAAAAAGTCCTAATTTTTCTTAGAAAGGATTTGGGGGGGAGGGAAAAGATATTTTGGATTTTTGCCTTGATTTTTTTTTATTTATTTGTGGTTGGGTTTGTTTTTTTCTCTAATGGTATTATTTGAAATCTTGAAAATTATGTTACCAAATCTGGAGCATGTCACTTTGAAAATCACTGATCTTTCAGATTATTAGTCAAAAAGTGATTTTAAAAGTCATTATGTTTCTTCTTTCAAAAATAACTTCTCAAAATAGGCTAGCCTGAAACAGCCCATAATTCCCACCACCGTAGAAGGTTGTGATTCTAATTCTACTTTCATTTCACTAACACTTTGCAATTTCATATATCAGTGAGGAAATAAAAATTCAGATATTTGAAACACTATGAAAGAAAAAAAAAAATCCCATTTAACCATTTAAATAGCATTGCTTTACACAGGGCAAATAATTGGTGAGAATATGAGAATATACACAACATTTTCATGTTAAAGTCAGAGATCTGATTCTAACAAGTCTATATTCTTTTTCATATTTACTTTTTAATCGACATCAGTACTCCTTCCAAAGCATAGATGCCTCTCAGCAGAAGCCTGTGAGAAGAGGTGAGCAAGGCAGGTTTGATTTGCCAGTGATGGCATTAACTTATATATCAAATTTGGTGGCAGAAGACCAATGCTGAATGGATCACCAGTTTGTCAGCCTATTTTAAGGCTGATCTTTGATCATTTGTGGATCTGTGGCATTTTATGGAAATTTCCATGGCCAGGTAGCCCACCTGCATCTATGGATTAGTACTGATTCTGAAAAATATTAAAATTAAGCCCTGGCTATGCAGCTTTTCTATTTTTCCTTTATATTTCCCTCTTTTCCCCAAATATGCAAGTGCTTGGATTTTATAATTTCTTTATATATATATCATGCTGTGATCAAAAGCAACTTAATGTAGTGCTGTTTTTTATACAAAAGTATATTTGAGGCCACTTTGGTATCCTACATAACATCTTCCTGCAATTCTTCTTCCCAGTTGTGCATTATTCAGATGAGGCTAACAGCAATTTAAACAAAAGAAAAAGAAAAAAATGCTAAAACACACTCATATCAACACTGAGAGTAGAGTTTACCTAACTGACTTTAGAGAACAATAGAAAGGATGTCTACACCTTTGCTGAACTTGACACCTATGCAGTTAAGGCTGTAGTCACTTTGAGAAGAGCTTTCATCTGACCTACTTCCTCAGTGGAAGATAAATCCTGTTATGGGACTGCTTAGTTCTGCCTGTCTGCTCTAGGGCATCTCTGCAGACAGCTTAAAACCTGAGGACATGAATCCCACCTCAGATACTTTGAATTGAAACAATAACATTATTTGTATAATATATCAAATAATAGGAGAAACAAGTATACAGGTTTGTTGCTCCTGGAATAAAAAGAGATTATTGTAATTTCTATGACAAATAATTGCTTTCTACTATAAATAATTGGAAAGCAACATTTTTGAAAAACTATCCTATGACTATTACTTTCAATTTTGAGGTGTTCCAGTAAAATTTATTTACTTTACAATATACATTTCCAATCCCATTTTTTAAATTAGTCTTGTCCTATATGTGTGTCCTGTGTGTCTATTATTTTCAGTGGTTTTAAAAACAAAACTATATGAAAAATATTTTTAAAAATATAGTGCTAGTGCATACCTGTTCCGTACTACGGTGGGAATCACAGATTAAGATTTTCTTGTTCTGAACATCAGTTCTGCTCAACAAAAAACAGAGCCTGTTCAAGACAGTGTTGTAACGCTTCGGTTCTTTAGCTGCTGCCTTGGGGTTACTGTAATGCGTTGTACAGTGAATCTCACCTGACAAACCATGAGGAAAGATCGACTAAAACCAGACTGTATCACTGCATTCAGAGTGTGGAATCACAGAAGAATTATAGTTGGAAAAGACATCAAAGTTTATTAAGTTCAATGATTAACATAACATTTCTACTAAACTGTGTCCCTCAGCACCCCATTTACATGTTTCTTGAATGCTTCCAGGGATGGTAACTCTACCACTTCCCTGGACAGCTTGTTCCGGTGTCTGACCACCATCTCAGTGAAGAATTTTTTTCTGAAATTCAGCCCCCACGTTGCTACAACCTTTTTCAGGTGGTTGTAGAGGGAGATAAGGTCTCCCCTCAGCCTCCTTTTCTTCAGGCTAAACAACCCCAATTCCTTCAGCTGCTCCTCATAAGGACTTGTACTCCAGACCTTTCATCAGCTCCGTTACCCTTCTCTGGACACACTCCAAGTAGCTCCTCATACCTGGAAAATTTTTTTAAGCAGTGAGACTTTCAGACATTATTTCTCGCCACTTTTTGGATGGTCAGGATACAGAGCCAAGCCTGTGGCTGAACTGCAGTGTTTATAGCAATGCATGTGTACCTCAATATTTTTAAAAATTAAGTGCACTTCAAGAAGGGAGATGGTGGTTTGGAGGTACATTTCTATATTTTTCCATCAATTCTCACTTTATTAAGTCATCTTCTCATAATGATCACAATTGGGGTATTAATCTGATCCTAGATGCTCATCAGGAGGTATGATTAGCAGCTTCAAGTATTCTAAAATTTAACAACAACGAAAAAATAATACTAGAAAAAAAGAGGTTTTTTCAATTTGCAATGCTAAAATGAGTTGATTTGGTATTAAAGTTGCTAGCCTAATTTCCTCACCCATAAAATGCTGAGACCCTTCATTACAGGAGAACTATGACAAGGAAAGTGGGTGATGTCTTTGGACCATTCTGACCCAAAATGCGATAGGAAAGCCAGAAGGGAAAGTAATGGCCACAATGAGTGTGGGCAAGCACACAGAAGTCCTCCTAAATCATGCCCAAAACACACTGCTAGCACTCTAGGAAAAAAAAGGGAAAGGGAAAGCTGAAATAAACATGTCCTGAGTCTTAGTTAACAGTGCCCCACCAGGGCAACTCAGAGGCTTGCACATGCAGAAGAGCAGGGTTGGGATAAATCGAGGTAACAGTGGACTGGTGGACACCTGCTATATATATTGCTATATACTTTATATATAAAAATTCTTCATTCAGTTTTCTATAGTCTGCTCAGTATTCTGAATGAATCAAGGATCAAGAGGAAAAACTATGTTGCATTCACAGATACATCTTAGATGTACTTTGAATAGCAGATTTTAGTTCTGATATTTCATAGCATCTCTGTGTTTGACTTTGTGCTGCAGTGCTCTTTTACTCATATTTCTGTATGGAAAATCTATCTACCTATCTGCAGCCCAAAAATCTGTTCAGTCTTTTATAAAACAAACCCAAAAATACAAATGTGTTCTCTCTTCTCTGGGGAAGAATGACACATTTCTGGAACTCAGTGCAGGATTTTTAATGTCTGGCAAATACACTAAAACACTGTAGTTGTATTCCACATTTTTTTAGATATAGATTAAGAAGGCAATATAAAAATTGTTTTCTATAGCTGAAATTCTCTTTATTTACCTGTTAATTATGGATGGGTCTTTGATTTTTTTAAGTCATCCACAAACAACATACTGTCACAGACCTGCCATCCAACAAGGGAATGCATATTTGGGTTGGGGAAAAGCCCCAGTTCCTCAAGGTTCACTACCAACAGAAGAGAGCCTAAAAGAGGATTTGAGAGCTGCTGTTTTAACACAGCTACTTGCAAAACTGTCAGGCTGTGTAAGTGACTGCAGGAAGATGTTACAGTTGGCTTACTGTGACAGAGCACTGATATTTTCACTCTGATGGGTCATCCTGGGATCACACTCCTGAGGATGTACTGGGCTGCGATGCTCCATGCAGACCTGTTGCAGAAAAGAATCTGCTTTAACTAATGAGGAGAATAACAAAAAGCAAACAGGATCTGACAGTTCCTTGATACTAAATGGTGTGACCTAAGCCCATAGCTGTCAAGGTTTTTGCACTGCCTGAAGGGAGATTTTGGGGGTTTGCAGCAAGAGAAGCAACTATGATGATTTAGGTTTAACCTCAGCAGTTCCCCAAACCATTATTTAATGATGACTCACCTTGGAGTATGCTAGTTAAATATTTTGATAAATGGAAGAAATAAAAGTTACTGGTTCCAACAGTTTCATTGTACATAAATAAACAAAATAGTTGATAAAACAGTATGAAAAGGCAGGTAGGTAGCACATAATTATTCCCCAGGTGACATGAAATAAAATGGGCAGTGTAAATCTACTAAAGGGTATAATTATCTCCAGGTACCAGGTCCATATGATACACTAACACCTGCAAAAGCCAGCAGATTGTTTGTTTTCACCTGTTGCATCCACAGGAGAATTTGCAGCAAGCAACTAAAAGCAATAGGCAGTTACTTCACGTGAATGAAATGTTAAGGACAAAACAGAACTAATGTTTGAGATTTGTGTTAAGGGCACTGAATGAGAGCCAATATGACATGCTAGACTCACTGGGTGAGGAGGTCAATAAAATGTATATGGTATTTTTCAGTAGACATGCTACATCTTCCATGCATTCATAGGAACAGTGAAAATATTCTGCTGTGTTGCTGACAACCAACAAGTTACCCAGGGCCTTTACACAGCTGCCTGGCTGTCCTCTGTAGCTCTGCAGTGATGATAATCATGACATCCTGCACGAAGTCAGTCATGTCCATTGAGTCTGGCACTTCTCCCATCTGCTCAGCACGGGGAGGTATCCTACAGACACCTTGCAAGTTACATCAGGAATGCTGCCTGATTTTTATTATATATTAATATGGTGAGGTGCAGAGCTGCAAAGGAAACGACAGTCAAGAGAGCCACAAAGTAGATTAAGTTTTGTGTTGTTTTTTGTGAATGCGAAAATGGAGACAGGATACTAAGTGACATCTATCAAAGTCTGCAGATGACACAGGGCATATATCTCCTATCAGAGAATAGGATTCTGCTGGTTGATCCTATACAATCAGAAGCATTTACATAATCTGTGGAAAGAGGATCTTTCAGGAACAAATGCTAGTAAATAGCCTAAGAGTACTTCAAATGCAGAAAATATAATGTTGGTGATTTAAAAAAAAAAGTTGTCTTCTGTCTCCCATTAAAATACAAAAATCTAATGTATCGATAATTTTACTGCATGATATAAAATTTCAAAACTGACATTTGCATTTAATCTTTAGACTCCTCCAAAGGTTTTAAACTGAAGTATCCCAAAGCAAGCTACTTTGAGTGTTCCTAAACACACAGTCACCTTTCCATACTACTCTGTCATGATTTAGAATGAAGTCTCGTAAAAGAGGTTTGCAAAGCTTTTGATGTTGCAAGGACCTCTTGCTTGGCCCAGTATTTGGAGGGATTTTGTTTTACTGTTAGTGTACAATGTATTTTATAAGTAGAAGGATGCATGTGTTTAGGACTCTACAAAGGATAATCCTGTACACTATGGTCTTAGTCAAAAGATGGATATTAATCTGTAAAAGATTTTCAAAATTTCAAACTTTAACATTTAACTATTACAGTCTTTTAAATAGGAGGGCTCCAAAGCATTAGTTACTATTCAGAAACTTAATTGCATTTAAGACCACCATATTACAAATCTAGAATACGTATATTAATATTTTAATGGAGGAGTGGGTAAGTAACAAACCTACTAATGGTACTGTAAAAAATACAGATACAATGTTTATGTGACACCAATTAACAGCGTGTTTTTGAAGAATGCCAGCTTGAAAAGTCATTGACAAGAACTGGAAACTTAAGTCTCAAGAATATATGAGACATGACAGAGACAGCATGAGGTCTCCCACCCTTCTTTCCCAATACTCTTCAGCCCTGACTTACCATATTCTGTGGAAAGAATTAATTTGCTATGCCTGCTCCACAGTTGTTATCTGTGAGTGACCACCAGCAGGCCTGCTGGCTAGTGCCAATTTTGACAGTGGATTATGTCGTGAAATGACATCTGGGTTTTGTCCTTGCTCAATAGCAAACAGTGGTAAGGAAGTAGGTCACAAGACACCTTCCTAGTATAGGAAGGAGGCAGAGTTTTATGGGCAAAC
Source organism: Eulacestoma nigropectus (assembly GCA_013397775.1). NCBI lineage: Eukaryota > Metazoa > Chordata > Aves > Passeriformes > Eulacestoma > Eulacestoma nigropectus. The sequence continues at coordinate 327,142 of VZTE01004628.1, forward strand.
AACTTTAATCTGTCCTTTTCTTTTAGGTTATGTTTGCTTACCAGGGGGAAATAAGGGGGAGAAAAAAGTTTACCTGCCTGAAAGGAAGGAGCTTATGTACAGAGCACAAAAAGATTTGTTTGCCTGAAAGTAAAAGTGCCTATTAGAAAGAAAATAAACATTGCTTGAGAGAGGAGCTTACCCACTTACTTCAAAAAGCCTTCCTACTTCCAAAAAAAGAATTCACCTGCTAGGATTCAGCCCACTGGTTTTTCTGCTGTGTGCTGGAAAGCAAAATGCTGAAGCAAGGTCTATACTCATTACTTCTGCTGCTATAACACAGTCAAAACAAGGCCATCAATTAATTTCTGCACAATAGCTTCTTTAGTTTTCAAATCTACTGTGCTTTGCTCACTGCTTTCAAAGCAATCTTGGAAAGTAAGGGTGCTATGAAAAGTGCTAATCTTTTCATCTTTTTTTGTATGGGTTTAAGAAGGGAACAGAGTCTAGAAGTTATTCATCACTTACAAGGCATAACATGAAATCTTCTTGTGCTTTTGAAGTGATTCCCCTGCATATAATTGACTAAACTGATTAAAGCAACTGTTGAGTTGAAAGTCATCCAACCAAGGTCTGAAAAATGCCTTCCTGTGAAATGTTTAATATTTCTTTTTGTATGATCACCTTATTAGGCTGTTCAACTTTGTATCCTGGGAAAATTACAATTTTTCAGGAAATTGGATTCTATCTCTTCACTCTTTCTGTAGCTGACACCATTCACTTGGGGTTTTGTTTTTAGAACTGACCATTTTTTTTTCAGACATTTTATTTTTTAGAAAGCACATTTCTTCTGCAGCATAGCACATTACTTAATTATTACGTTTTGATTTTCTGTGCCCACCCATACTAAGTTTTATGCAAAATGAAGAATTTATGTTTAAAATCAAATAATTATCAAGAATCCAAACCTAAAATCAAGTTTTTAGCATAAGGAAAACATGTAAGACATTTTTAAATACTGTATTTCTCCCACTAAAGCATTTATTTTTATCTTATATGAGAATTTCACAGCATCACAGAATGGTTGAGGTTGGAAGAGACATCTGGAGGGCATTGTGTTCAAGCAGGGTGGCCTAGAGCAGAACCATCACCAGATGAATTTTGAATATCACCAGTGATGGGGACTTCACAACTTCTCCAGGTAACCTGTGTCAGTGTTCAGTCACCCGTCTGTACCCAGTACACATCCACACATAGGTACACTTCTATTTTACAGATATTGTATATCTATACATACCTATTTAACCTCTGTATGTATTAGAAAATACATGTTTTATCTGTCTGTGTGTTTGCAACATATGCTATATATTTTTTTCATGCCCTCTCATTGAAAACAAATAACCAGAAGCCACCTTACAATGAACCCTGAACCTTTTTATAGCATAGCTTCTGTCTTTATAAATCTTTAACAAATTGTTCTTGGGAAAAGAAAAAGCAAATACAAATGAATGTCCATTTTGTGTCCACATATTAAGATCCCAGTGTAGCTGATTTTCATTCTCATTTAGCTAGCTGGGTGTACCTGGTAAGGTGGGTGCACTCCTAGATCCTCATGTGCATCCCTACCATCCACAGACCTGTGCTGCTAAAAGGCTAAACTGGAAACCAGGTTGTGCAACAGGCAGCAATGTAACTTTTAAAATAATTCTTAAAGCCTTCAAAATAAAATAAAATTTTAAAAAAGGCATGTGGAATACTTTCTACTTTATTATATTTATCTACATATTTTTAGACACTACATTATCTATTCATAGTTCAGCAGGTATGCCATGCTCATCGGTTTCCAAATTATTTGCTGGCTTCCTGGCACACCTCTTAGTTATTTTTATCTGATATTTCAAATAAATTACAAAATGCCTTGAATTGCATGATTAGTCCATTATGTATTCTGTTTATTACAATTATATGAACTTTTGATTAACCTCCATAAGTTTCATGAATAAATTACCTGGATCGAGGAAACTGCCAGTTAATGTTACAATGTTCCAGTGAGGAGTTTCCAAGAGATTAGTCTGCCTTTTTTAGAGGCAACGTTTTTATTCCCTGCTTCTTTTAAAAGGAATACATGCTGCTGTTGCTCAGGTTTTATGAAGAGCATGTGAATCTATTTGCAACCTCCTCAAAATGAGTGGATGCAAAATTTACTCACAGAATCACATATTTGGAAATTATTTGTGCCCTTTTAGATATTGATGGCACAGCCATTTTAACATGATGAGGACAAATTGTGCTAATCATCATGAGGCTTCCAAGCTGTACTAAATTACAGTCCAGAGATTTCTTCCAAGTATCTTCTGTGAGTGGTGTTGAAAAATTGCTTGTTGAGAAATCTAAAAAACTTCTCTACATTCCACAATGCATTTACCATGAGGAAGAATCATAAGACTAGATGGTTGCCAAGGACTTTGCTCTGCTTTTTCCCAAAGATCCTCCCACATACATTTCAGAGAGGTCTGTTTTTTGGATGGCAAGTTTCATTCAGGTAGATGGACTGGCACCACCACTTTATAGAAGTGATCAAGGAAATAGAAGAAAAAATGATGGGGATGTATCCTTTGGGTACATGTTGAAGTCAAGCAGGGAATGGGATGACCAAGACAGCATCTTGCCTCAAGACAGCAACAAAACCACACTCGACACCTGCTGTGTGTTGTAGGATTAGGACAAGATAAGAAGTGGGAGAGATGTCTGCTGGTCTGTCAAGAAAAAGGTAATAAACCTCCGGAGAGAACCTGTTGGTAAAAGAAAACCTAACAGCATGGGGATTGATTAGGCAGAGAAAGGCGAGGCACTGGAGAAGGGGCAGGGGTCTCTTTGATCAACTATACAGAATACAGAATAAAAGCATGAACTCAAAGTGTTAATCACAATGACATAAGGTCTGTCTGCAAGAGTAGAGAAGGACAGAGATGTCCACAGGAGCATCTCACTGCTGGTCCTCAACAGCCTCACAGCATTCGAACAGCTCAAAACAAGGGAGTTTGTGCGGTAGACTCTCATGAGGTGCCCAGGAAGGCACAAGCGGGTTCAGGAGACCCTGAAAGAACAACAGTGAGACTAAAAGGGTGCTGGACAAGCCATCAGAGCCCACTGGGTGGGGTCCGCAGGCCCGGCCCAGCAGTGTGCAGCTGTTCCAAATGGATGTTGATACAGAAGATGCAGGATATTTCACCCCTACCTTTGTGAATCTTTAGACTGACCCTAGAAAACAAAATTTGTTAAGTATTTCTTAAAATAGTACAAGAGGTCCTGTAAGGTCAGAATAGTCTGTGGGTTAAGTTCAAATTTGATGGAAAACTACTGGGAATGATCATCTAATGAGCCTCAGCTATAAATATTATTATTAACATACAGATTATATTTTTTTCCATGCTGCTTTTTCATAGGAGATAGACAGAGATGGTGCCAACTGCTCTCAGCAACTGGCAGAAACATAGAGCTGGCTGAAAATCAGCTTGTTGCAGCTCAGATTGGTTAGATAGATGGCATTCAGGAGAGGTATTTCAGACACTGAATACTGCAACAAACTATTCCTGTATTGTTTTTACATTAGACTTAAATTTCTGTGGGATTCACAGTTCTGTTTGGGGTCAGCTTTCCAGGGAAAAATGTAACACTGCTGATCATACGTGTTTTCTCTTGTGGAAGACTATACTCGCAGTAAATATACTCCCTTTTCTGTGATCTATAATCTCAAAAGTCCCAGGATGTCTACAGGAGAGGAAGAAGTGCTAAGGCCAAGAGTCCCAATGACATTATTCTGCTCAGTGAATACCAGGGTGCAAGCTGAGTGAAGGCAAGTGAGAGCCAGGAGACCCCAATGATAATAAAGGAGTGGGACCAAGACGAAAAGCATTATTCTAATGATCAACATACCAGTACTGATGCTAGAAAACAAACAAAAGAGACAAGGAAGGGAACATTTTTAGGTGTTAAAAGGAGATTTTTTTTTAAGTAAATCTGAGAGGACAGGTAAGGTTGTAAATTATGTTCTTTCTACAAGCTAAAGTCAGGAGCATTAGAAGTGTAAAGAGGCATGAATTTAAGTAAGACAGCTGTTTATTATAAAAACTAGCAACGCACGCAGTTGAAGTTCACTGGTATTTCTTTACAGCAACCCTGGCAAATAGTGTAAGAATTACATAGGATACTATGAACTTTTTGGTGTAATTTCCTTCTGTTTCCCAGAAACAATAAAATAATATACAGGAGTCCTTTTGCTTTCCTCAGCGCAGTGACATTTCACAAAAGGTAAAGTAATGCTGCACTTACTGACTTCCCTTGTCTATTTACAAGAGGAAATGTCATCAAGCATTCAAAATGTCACTACCTACTGGGGTGACGTCATGGAAATATTCCTTCCCCTTCAGATGCTAGTGTTTGGAGCAATAAACCATAGGAGATGATGGTTTGGTAGGCAAATGGGACTGAGCTTAATACATACAAAATGAGTTGTGGAGCAAATACATTTGCCAAGACTGAAGACATTTTCCAAGGAGCTCAGACAAATGTTCACTACCGTTGTCTGCCTCTTAAGCCAATTACTACTGCAATGCAGACAAAGAGGTGCTGTGTCTGCTACTTAGCCATCTTGTTACAGTCCTTTAAAAGTGTCATGTACACAGAGAGGCATATTCGTAATCTTTACACTAAGTACACTTTACCTTAATTGCATCACCTCATGAAATTATATAAACAAGACTTTTGTATTTGTGCTAGAGATTTTCTTGAGCTGTAGAAATAAGAGCTGCTTATGAATCACAGGATACAGTTAGTGGGTTTAGGACCCACACTTTTGGTAGATTTATTATTTATATGAAATAGACATAATATTAAAATGTCTTTCTGTCACTAAATGTCTACCAGATTCATATCCTGCTGTTTATTTCTTGCTTGTACTCAGATATTTTTTTTATTCCTAATAAAATATTAGCCTTAAAACTGAATAGTTTTCAGAAAGAAATAATTTGATATGCATTATCTTCTTAATTTCTTCATTATCAAATATGGCAATAAATATATATGACAACAAAAAGGCCTTTAAACAAAGACTAACATTATGTCCCTTTTCCATTTTAGTCTGTTTTAACCAAGAGAGACATACACTGGTTCTTGTAGCCTGAGAACTTGCAGGCATAGGCATAAATCTCAAAGTGAATCCTAAATTGAATCTACACCATGATGATAAAAAAATCCACCTATTTTTTGGGGGTTTTTTTTGTGGTCTATTTGTTAGGGGTATTTTTTTAAACAATTCTTCAATTCTTGATTAAATTGCAATTAAATATTATAAATAAACATATATTATAAATAAACATATATAGCACAATGCTGGTTCTCCTAATCACTCATAACCTGCAATTGCTGATCTCAGCATCATTATTATGGCAGTCAGCCTCAGAGCCCTTTTGAATACTGGGGAGCTGCTGTGTAAAACCTTATGATAGACACCAGTGTGATATTTCTAACCCCTAAAATTAAATATGCACCAAATTTCTCAGTCCTACCACCAAGTTAGCAGTTTGGTATGTGTTTATGAAAATTCTCTGGTGAAAACACTGGTTTCGATAAGCTTGCAAAAGAAAAACGTGACAGTGAAGGATAAATAGTTTTTACTCACATTTAACCTGAGCATCTGAACACTTACCAAAGGACATTCAGTAAATCAGTGGCAGGACTAACTGCAAACTTTCCTCTGTCTTCTATGCTTTCTTGATCAGTTCCCTAGCTTTCTCACATTTTTATAGAGCTTTCCAGCCTAGCAAGATTCACTGGAGTTCCGATGAGTTGAGAACCAGTGTGCAGCTTATCCTAATCTCCTAAATTTCTGAAGATTTCCTATCAGAAGATTACAGATTTATTTTTAGTAGCTGTACAACTTTTAATGTGAGCACAAACCCCAAGTCAAACTAAGTTTTTTAAATTATCAGATAAAGCTAAGATTCTCAGACTTCTAACTGATTCCATTAGTGTCAATGAGTAGGATGCATTTTGAGGAGATACAATTATACACAATTTAAAATTCATCTGAATATTCCAGTTAAATGAAAGAGCTGATCTCTGGAGATTAACTGAGGAATCACATTCCTCTTGGTTCAGCTAGATCTTTACCAATTTTTTTTTAACATTTTTCCCTCTCATGCTATTTATAGGGATCGCTTATTAGTGTCTCAGTTCAAATTAATGTGGGGATGCAAGTCCCCTCACCTCAAAAATTCTTTCCATTTTATCAGCTGAAATAGAACTGTGTATGTGATATTAAAATAGTAAGGTTGCATCTACATAGTGCAGACAGCAGAAGTTCACTCATAGACACTGGAAAAGGAAAAAAAACCCAAGACATCAAAGCAAAGACAAACTCCAATACTCTCCAAATGTTGTTATAATAGGGTTTAAGATTCATTAAACCATTATAATGCTCTCTTCAATTACTTCCATGAAACTGAAATACTTTATGTTACAGCAAATGCAACTTGTATGGCTGATCTTCTTGCAAAAATGAATGAAAAAAATCCTAAAATATTTATATTAAAGTCAACATCTGGACTAAAAATAAAGAGCCTGGGGATGTTGTACAGGTGAAACACTGTTGTACTAGCTTACAGGTTAGCTTCTCATTAAAGAAGAATTTAAGGAAACTGAATAAATATCTTTTCTAGTTTTCAGATATTTATTTCTTAATTTAGAAAGACTATGTTTATTATTCTTGAACTAAACTGATTAGGAAAAAAAAATGAACTATTATTTTTCACAAACTTCTAACTACAAACATTCAAATCTAAAACAAAGACATGTCCTCTGGAAGTTTCCAAATGATTCAGTGTAAAACAAAGTACTGTTGGCATTAGTAATTAAGGAAATCATTACAGATATAGCTGTATTATCGTTCCCAGGAAAAAAAAAATTCTCTGGTTGTCACAATTTGAATGACCCTCAGTTTCTCTTAGGAAAGATCCAAGCACATATCCCTCTGTCACACCATTTCCACACAGAGAGCTGCTCAAAAACTTCCCACCTCCTCCAGCGTGAGCAGTTAGCAGGACAGATAGACAGGGTGTAGCAGTAGGTCATCTGTCCTGAAATACAGCCCTAATCCGAAAGAATCGAGAACACATCATTAAAAATTCATGGTGTTAAACAAATACTTATGTTCCAGCTACCTTATTTTCTCCTGTATAATTGCTTTTTACATTTGCTTGTAATTTGACATTATTGAATGAACATGTGACAAAAGAGATATTTAGCTTTCCATTTCAACTATTGAGAGAAACGGGTCCGATGGAAACAACCGAGCCATAACCGATCCTTAATCACTCTCCAGTAGGACACAGCAGCCCATGGGCTGAGAGAAGAATGATACTCTGGAAGCTCTGCCTCATGAATTGTACTTGTTTAGAATACTCAGCTGGGCACATAGATGGTTTAAATCCCCTGGACTGACACTCTCTGGGTGGACAGGTCTCCCACGTGCAATTAATTAGACACAGTATTTGGCAGTGCTTCATGGCTTCCTAGGCAGAGTGCTCTGGTTTGGGTTCTTTCCTGAAACACAGACTCCAAAGAGGATGTTCAATTCTTCAGCCACCTGAACATTGACTTTAAAGAGCTCTTTCTGACATTCTGCTTTTGGCTTTGCTTTCTCCCCTGTTGCTACTTTATCATGCCCACTAGGCTGTACACGAAGCACCTGAAAGATGGCTGTGAAGGAAGAAAACAAACAAATATCCTTCACATCCGGGCACATCCTGCCTGCTGGAGCACAGCATGGCTCACGGAAGGTTTTAAAAACACTGAAAGAGTGACTGTATTTTATTTCCACACTCTTGTTTTCCCTTTTGAGGACTGGGGGGGAACAATGCACATATACCCAGGTTCTCCAGCCCTGTGATACAAAATTCTGCAAGTATGAACAAGCAAAACTAGTAGATTTTCAAGATCATCAGAATAGAGGAATCTATGAAATAAATTAACTCTCCAGGCACAGATTACAAAATTGCTGATATTTAGCACCTCCCATTTAATAATGTTAAAGCTCATTACAAATAGTAGTAAGGCATGCCTCATGATGGATACTAATATTAATAGTATCCTTTTGGCCAGCAGTCTGATATTCATAATGTGCCTGTTCATTCATTCATATATTTTATGACTGTAATTACAACAACTGTGTGTTTCTGTTGGCCTGTTATATGCATAAGTAGCTATTTGCATCTGCAAATATCTCATTTACGTGTATGGTCACTGTTATGTCTATGTGCATAATTTAGATGTGCAATTGCAAACATCGTAATGTTCACATATTTATAAGAAAAAATGTCCATGAGCTAAGCCATACATCCTGCAATGTCAACTTTGTGGCAGAAATGTGAATGCAGCACAAATTGTCAGACTCCCAAGACTGCAATTTAATCACAGAGCCTCACACTGTAGAAGAGGAATGAGAGACATAAACAAGCCGAAGGAAACAGCCCAGTAAGGATAATGGTGATCCACCTCAGACTTTCTTTTTGACTTTGTTAAATTGTTAAGGTTAAGGGATGAGACCTGTTGTTTCAAAGAACAGATCACCCTGACTGATGTCTTGTGAAATAATCCTGTGGGATTAATAAAGCAACAGAGTTTCAGCACCAATCTTTGCAAAGATTGATCAACATGCTTCTTTTTTATTCTGTTCTCTAATTTTTAATCTATTAAATTGGAGGGTTTTAAGTTGCTGGACACTTTCCAAACACTTCCATTACCTAGCTACCAAGATTTGTAGATTTGCAATCCAGTCTTCTAGGAACCATATGATAAACCACAAATGTGATTCTGTGATTCTAAAGGATATTTGTGTTAAAAAAAAAAATATATATTTAATTCATTGAGCTATCCAAAGTAACAATTCTTGTTGAGCCATAAGACAAAGTGCATGGCTATAGGGCAAAAGGAAGCAAAGTGAGAAAAATAACAGGAAATTGTCCGGAAAAACTATACTGTGTTTACTGAAAAGGACTAACAACCTCTGAACTCATACTAAATGTAATTCAAAACATCAGAACACACACACACACACACAAATGATGAATAGTGAATAAGTAGAAGAAAACACAAAAATTCTGTTTTCCTCAGGGCATCAGGAGGCACAGGAGAGCAGAAGGGCAACAGAATACACAGTCTTTGGGGAAGGCTTGTGTTGGGAGTTATAAAAATCCCAGATTCAGCTCTCAGTTCAGAAAGAGACTTTCTTTCTGTGTGACTCTGACAAGACACAACAGAATTGAAACAGCACCTTGACATCGAGAGCAGGACTAGATGGCTGGAGCTGAAGTCCAAATTTGTGACACAATACCTTATTCCTTAGTAAACATACTTCAATATAAAGGTTTTGAAACTGTGTTGCTACATCTTTATTTTGTTCAGCATTCATAAATATTGTCCTATTTACCAAGAATGTGTCAAGTTAGTTCAATATAAAATGTGTAATCACATGCATCACAGTTTCAGTACCTTCACATGTAATTTACTTATGCTTTCTTGAAACAAAGCCCCTCAAACATCCTTGAGAGGTAGATGTTTAAGTTCCCTAAAAAAAGAGCAGCAGATGTAACACCTGTACCCAAAAAATCCCCCAAGACCACCCCTAATCTATTTCTTTTCCAGTTTAGTAGGAGATAGAATAAGTAATTTGTCTACTTGGACTAAAAACTGAGGTTCTCCTCCCTTGAGTGTGATATTCCTGGTGCAGAAGGAGAAGAACAAAAAAGTAACATAACTACAGGTAACACTGGGTTATTTGGATAGAAAGGAAAATCCTGAAATTCTGATTTCTTCCTTTCCAGGTTAGTTTTATGTTTTTATATTCAACTGCCATTGGAAAAAAAAAAAAAGGAAATAATCCAAACAACGGAGACCAGAATTTGAAACTTATTTCGCCTCTCTGAAGGGGGAAGAAAGTGTCATATTACCGGTATAAGCCCTTTGTCTTTTGCTGCACCAGGCAGGTTACAGAATTTCACCTGTGAACTGCATTGCTGTCAGCGATGGTTATGATTACCCACTAGAACTGGATCATTTTTAATACTTGGAACAGATAGCAGGTATGTCAGCACCTGTACATCCAAAGAGTATGTGTGTCTAATGTCTTTTTTACCCCTCAGGGTAATCTTGCCTACTTTTTCCCATTGCTGTCACTTGTGAACCAGTGGGATCCAGCAATCTTATTCTGCTTGAAATAAATTCCAGCTGCCAAATTTCTATTCCAATTTGAATTTTGATTTCATTATTGCCAACAAGAATCTGCTTATTCATCTCTTCCATATTTTATCTCTCTATGAAGAATCCTTTCTGACAGCAGTTAAGGATACTAAAGCTGACTTTTACCCATGGACATTCCCTACGTCATCACCTATATCAAACAAATCAGACACCCTTTTGCCTGAGTGTATGAGTAAGTAGGTGACTCTATCTGAAAATATTCATTAAATGGTTTCATTATTTTTCATATTACTTTAAAGTCATTAACATATTGGGTCAAATTGTGATCTCAATTACAAAGGAGTAAATCTGAGGTAATTACATGGAGGCAGAATAAGATAAAAATCTGGTGCAAAATAATTAGAACCTTTCAGTTTCTCTTGGTGAAACATCACTGGTGGAATAATATAAATTTATAAAGACCACCAAGATGTATAATGTCACAAAATTTACTGAAAACAAAGTCTCCAGTTGCATTGTTCACAGGATACATATCAAGTAGAGCAAACAAATGAAGCCCCAAGGTCCTGGAAATCAGTGTCAGAACTACTTATGATCTTCACCCTTTCGGTGAGAACATGACTAATCCACTTGATAAACTGAGTATCAATGACCTTCGTTAAAAATTCATTGAAACCTCACTGTGTAAATGATAACTATTAACCTTAAATTATTTGGACATATAATTATCCAGATTGGATTCTCTGCATACCTATTACAGGGGCACAACCTGTCTCCTTCAGGAGCCCCCTGCCCATATGCACATTAGAAAGTTCTTATTCTAAGCATGTTTACAGAAGCAAATACATTAAACAAACTTTTCACTGTCGAGAAAACCCCAATATGCTACGAGATAGGAAACATCAGCATTAAAATTGCACATAAACATTTTTCCTTCTCTACTAACACATGCATATGCAGTTCAGTTTTGAACTTCACTCGCATTATCCTACGGGAACCCTCTCCTTCAGCATGGAGGATGAATGGCGCACACAAGGAGAAGCCCTTCCATTTTCTTTTTTGCTATTCAATACTGTTTGTCATATCTTGAACTACTACAGCAATAAGGATGGTAAAGTCTTGATTCTGTAGTGTTTGACTGCTTCATCAGCATTAATGTGTGCTACTCTTCCATCAACTTTTATTAATGATATGGGGCAATTCCTGTCCTATAGGGAGTTCATATATCTGGAAAAAAAGATGGTCAAGGTAAATGCTGAGAGGAAGGAAATACTGAAACAGATAATACAATCCTTTAAAAGTATCTGCATAATGCCTCAGTTTCAGAGGAACTGAGCTATGCATCCTACACTCACACAGACTCTTCAGAGACTTCAACAGCTGGAGCATTTACCCATCTTCTTGGAGAGCTTGGGGAAGCACCTGCCAGCTCCAGAAAATTTCTTACCTACCCTGGGGTGACCTGAAGGGATTTGATTGTTTGTTTGTTTTTAAGTAAGTAATCTGAAGTGGAGGCAGGGAGAACCCAGAGGTGGCTCATGTTGGTGACAGCCTGCCTGGCAGGAAGCCAAACTCCAGGATCTGTGTTGGACATGGCATTGGAGAGCTCAGCAGTTTGCTGCAAATGCATTGGGAATGATACCTACAAACACAGACACCTGCTGTAAACACTGCAATCACTCTAAAAACAAGGAGCTACTGGGCAAAAAGATTAAAATAAAAAATGCTAATGCTAATTATGTGTGCCCAAAATAAGTGAAGTAGGATAATTTCTTCCAGCACGTGTTCTCATTTTATATCCAGAGGTCATTAATCCAGTTCTCCTGGACACTAGCTGCAGTAGTGAAGGCTCAGCCATCCTCCCACACAGGTATTAGGTCTCCAAGGCAGTGAAAAAGCCTTTGTGTGTGTCTGGTTCAGCATTTCTCAAAGAATCTATGACAGATGAAAGGATAGCATCTAAATTACCCAGCTTTTCTTGACAATACAGTAACAACAAAATATTTCACCTTTTTAAGGCAAATACAGTGCATTGTTAACAGAAATGACTGCTGTTTCTTATTAACGTTACAAACCCCTCCTTTTCAGGTCAACCATTTCTTTCCCTACCTCTTCAGCTTGTTTCATGCCCAAAATAAAAATAAGCTGATTTAACTCATAAAAATAAATTCACAATATTTTTAAAGATAGGCTTTTTCAGCCCTTAAAATTATTTAAAACAAATAGTCAAACAACAAGCATTTCAAAAATTCAGCCACTCGGATGTTTGAAAAGACATTTTTCTTTTTTAACCTTTTTTTAACTTTAATGACAAAATTTTTTAAAAATGAGCTTGAGTACTTGCATAATTTGCAAACTGCATTTTTTGCAAGGTAAAATTTCCTAACTTGCTGGTTTGGCTGAGCAATGTCTATAATTTTTCAGCATGTCGGTTTCCAGCCAAAATGATTAAATGGTGATAACTTACAAATGATTTAAACAAAGACCTACTATGAAAATAGTTACCAGTAGTGATCAATACTGGTCTTTATTTCTGTTGGTCCAAACCTCCATAGCGTTTCTTGTTGTATCAGCAGTTACGTGTAGTCTCCTCCAGTCCAAATTAGAACAAAGCATCACCAGAATTTCCATAAACATGAACTTTAGGACATTATTGAGGTTAAAAGACAGGATATGACATTTCTCGTGCCTAGAAGAAAGTTTAGGTCTTTGATTAGCATAGCAGTGCCAATTCATCAATATGTTTTTGCACCATGCAGCTATTGCTGATTCTGATAAACTTTTTTTCATTTTTTAAAGTAAAAGGAATAAAAAAAAAGAACTGTGCAGAATGTTCACAGTATTGCATCAGTCAATGCCACAGTTTTCTCCTCAGAGGTACACAAGACAGAAAAAAGGCCTTGCCCTCATTTTGGCTTTACAGTGCACCTTTTCTTCATTTTTATGTTAATCACTACCCAAAACCAATATGTCATCTTTCTGAAATAATATCATCATGAACCTACAAGAGAAATGCATTTTTTGTTACGAAAAAAAGGTAGCAAAAGCAGTAAAGAGCTCTGTGCTTTATGAAAATATCTGCCCTTCAAATCTAATGCACATCAAGGATGCATTAGAGTTCTGAGGACAGAAAGTGATAGAGTACTAAGCAACGATACTGTTGGACTTGAATTTTGCCAGAAGTAGGGGGTGCCAATGTAATTTTGGTGCTGTTCACCATCTTTTCATAATCCAATGGTAGCACATATTTCTCACTTGTCACAGTAAAAGCCTAACACTGATGTAAAGATTTTTAGCTTTTAAAAAATCATATCTTTAGAGAACATGGCAGAATTGCTTTGTAACAAATGAGTTACCTTTCATTTGGAATCTGAAAAGAAAAAATGGAGGGAGAGAACACTGGCATTTTCAATCAAAACAAAACTTGCTACAAAAGTCAAATATAATTTATCAAGAAAAAAATCTCTTTACTTCCTTCAGCGAATGTGTTTGACAGTCTACACGAGACCTCTGAACATAGTGGTCTCTCTAATTAAATGTAAATTCTTTATATTTATTCCTGAAATTTAGAGTATGTTAAGTTATGGTTGGAAATGACAAGACCTGTTACTTTTGGGAAATGGTTTGAGTTAGGAGGAAGAAACAGACTACAAAATGAGGCTTTATATAGAAGTCTTTCATCTCTAAGGTATCTCAAATTGCTTTCAGAAAAAAACATTGCTACATCAATCACATAAATCCAGAGAACCTTTCAGAGATGGCAGCATGAAGTCAACAACTACTCACAACTCAGTTCAAAGTGCAGAAAGGTTTAAGGAGGTTGCTATGACCCAGAGATAGTACGCTATAAAAAGTATAATTTCCAACTGCTTGAACATGTTAGCTGGAGTGCTCATGTATGTAACTCTGAATTGAACTATCAGCTTAAATTTAAGTCTTTGGGGGATGGTTTCTATATGTTTCCTCATGCTTGCTATAATATTGCTTTTAAGAAACCTCCTTCTTTCCAAGCCAGTTCCATCACCTGTGGCCTTCAACATGAACGGTGTGATCAAGGTTTATCAACATGATATGTAGGCTATGTAAGAACAGATTCCTGGGGTGCACATTAGTGTTTCTTATTTTGATCTTATTTACACCCTGCAAACAAATTGCAAAGAAATAAACTTAGATGAAGTACCCTTTTTAAGAAGAAAAATTAGATAGGAGGACTATTAATTCACACGTATCTACTGTTTGCATATTGTAATGCCACTTATGCTACTGTATGCACATTAAGCAAAATGTCCTGTAATCCCAAGAACACTATTTTTATTTTTTTTTAACAGTTTTACCCAAATAGGTGACAGATATATAAACAATTAAATGCATCTGAAAATTCCAGATGTTCTGAAAATATTTTTTGATAACATCAAAAGAAACAAACACATCCGTAAGCAGAAAGATCACTTTAAAATGATAAGTGTTAGTTGTTGAGGAATTTATACTGCTCAGAATTAATACTTTACATAAATATGGGGATGATCCCGCATCTCTCAGTAGCAAACCAAGGAGAGAATCAGGACACTTGTTCCATTGATTTCTCATTTGCTTTTGGAGGGAGAGAAGGAAAAAACAACACTAGCAGGAAGCAGCTTTCTTGGAAAAAAATTGAGCTAGGTGAAAAATCAGATCTAGAAAGCTCTTAAGTTCATGTCTAAAACAGCAAATCTGGGCACCTAATGCTGGCAGCATTTGGTAGAAATCCTGCTAATTTCTTATCTCTTTGTGTCTACCAGTGAGCTGATAAAGACCGTGGAAGTCGATATACAGCAATGACTTCAACACCTAAAGAGATAATATTGGCAAGATAGTCAAAAATATGTTCCAAAAAACTTCAAAAGACATTCCTCTAAAGACAAGGAGATGTTTCCCATTTCTCTGTACAAGTGAAGGAAAAAAAGAACAAACCTGTTTAAATCATCCTCAGTTTCTGTCCTGTTTGCCCAAATGCCAGAAGATACCATTCCTACTGACAAGGTAGACATTGACCCAACCTCTTTCAAAATTAACTTTTTAACTACTAATCACTTTTGGGGAAAAAAAAAAAAAAAGGGCCAAAGCATGTACAAAGGGCATGAAATTTGTGTTATTTGCCCCAAAAAGGTAAATGACATTAAAATTGTGTAAAAATTGATTAAAAAATTGTTATTTTTTCAAAATGTGAGAAACCTTATTTTCATTTTTAATTATGGCCCAAGTCAATTGACATACTTATGAAAGTCTCAATTTTTGTTTGAAGTAGGAAGCAGAGCAGGGTAGCTTATGAACCTGTGCATGTGTGTACACGTGTACACATGCATTATTACTGTAACACAGAATGAACTGCAAAAAACCAGAGGATTGTTAACTGGCATACACATAATTGCACCTTTACACTTCAAATGGAAATACACAATCCAGTAACATGTTGCAGTTCTGTAAAAATCAGTTTTGATCTTTTCCACTAAGAATCATACAAATTACTCCAATCTCTGTGAACTTTCAAAATATATGATGGATATATTACCTTTGTTTTCTTAACTATTTCTACCTTGCATTGAATTTTTAATTTTTTTATACATATATATGCAATATTTTTTTTTCTAATTTCATTATCTTTATAATATCTGTTTCTCTTTTCTCACTGAAAGGGTTAAACTTGTTGCTCTTACCTAAGACCACAGTACAGTGTTTACAAGAGCTACTTTCCATTCTGAAACTAAGGCTGAGAAAATTACTTCTATTCAATGCTTCTGCTTTAAAAAGGATAATGATTTCATCTGGTTAGAGCTGTCTGTACCTACTTAGTTTATTGCAGGGAAGAAATTGCCTGTTCGCTCATGATAAGATAATTTGTCACCTTGGAAATTAAATTATCCATTCCAGTTTACCTTGAGGAGGAATACTATATAATACCTATTTGTTCCATTACACCCTTTAAATCAGAAATACACTTTACTCTACAAATATGTTCCATGTAATCAGAGACATTAAGACAAGTTAAAATAGCCCCTGACTGCAACTTAATTAGCCTCCAAAGTTGTCAATTGTGTAAGACTTGAATCCAGTGGAACTAAAAGGATATTGAATAAATAATTTCTTTTAAAGAACAAAACTAAGCCTGCAATACATTTTTAAGATAGCTTTTCATATTTTTTTTTCCATTCTAACAGTCACAGAAAGCCATATAGAGTACACATCTTCACTCTACCAAACCAGAGCAACGTTTCTACGTTACAATTACAAGATGGAACAAGCAGGATCAAACCTCATTTTTCACCTAATACTTTAAATTATGTAAGGGATTAAGGATTATAAGTATGTGGCCAATGTGGGGTTTTTCCTCTTTCTGCCAGACTGTGTCTAAATACATAAATATGGTCTGTTTTTCAGAGACACAGGTTTGCAAAATTACCATTTCTCAACCAACTTTAAAGTCCAAGCTGAGTGAGGGGGTTTTAATATTTAAAAACTGCTATCACAAACCCACAGTAATTAAGAAGGGCCATAGTCCTAGGCTGGGGAGAACACATCAGAAATTCTGGGTAGGGCATGGTAGGACACAGCTCTCAAGGCACTGTTTGACAATAGGCTCTGAAAACAGCTTCTGAGTCCTCTATAAAGCTCATCTATGGAACCGCATAATCCAAGTGATTCATTAACTTCTTACAGATGGAAATTCAAAAAAAAAAAAAAAATGCTAAGAAAATTAGATTTTTCCATAGCAAATTTTTTCCAGCCTTTGAGTAGTGATGAAGAGAAGCTGGTCTTGCGATGGTGATAATGGATTACGAAACAAAGCCTCGTGCTATTGGCTCTGACACAGGCTCTGCGCGTGACCTTCAATGAATCGTATAATCCCCCTGCTCCTGTTTCTCCTCTCTCCTCTTGTGAAACAAGGAAGATAATTTTTACTTACAGTGAGAAAACTGTTCAGGGGATTAATTAGATATTTATTGAGTGCTTTAGATGAGAAATGTATGGAACCATCCACTTTATTTGAGGCTAAAATATATTTATTTTTGAGTTCTAGAGATAGAAGTGTTCCAATAAAACCATTTTTTTCTCCCCAAAATACTGGTTTGACGCAAATGATCCTTTTCATGGTACCAAAGTGGCTGAAGAAGTTTTAATAAGAGATATTTTAAAATTCCTGGGGAGATTTCTACATCCATCCTAGAACAACTGGGAAATGCGACTTGGTTTTCCCACTGCCATGGATGCTTACTAGCCCATATTACAGCTAACAAAACATATATAATGGCCTTTACCATGACACTAATACTGAAATACCATGATCTTCCTTCATCTTATTTGTATTCTTGCTATCTCAGTCTCACTCACACATTAACAACTACTATATCAAATATATTTTTCAGTAGTATTTTTCATGCTGTCTCATCTTGTTAGTACATGCAACATTTTGGAAAAATTGAAAAGAATTCACAAACTTCAGTGGTGGAAAATAACAGATATACATGGAATGGGGGCTGGAAACAGGATTTTAAGTAACAAGGAAAGAAAATTCCGCTACATTTCTAGATCCACTTATTAGTAAATTAATTATATTATTTACTAAGTAGAGAAACATTTACTGGGAGACAATTCTTTATGTGAATAAAACTTGATTAGATATTGGTAATTAAAATGGCAAAGCGTCTCCATTAAGCTTCAAAAGAACACTTAAGCAAGCAGGATCCAAGCAACAAAATTGCAAGAAATCTGAATTATTCCAACATCAAATGAATTGAATTCATTTACTTCTGGATGGCATAGTGTGTGCTCTCAGTAAACAAGGAGAATAAATTATTTGATCAAAAACCAAGAATAAAATGAGTAAGATCATCTTTCGACGTAGAAACTGCTGGCCTGGTGTATTTTGTACTTACCAGCTATTGCGTAGCAGTGAGAAATAATGGCTGATCCAGGAGTAACTGCCGATTTTCACTGGTTCACTAGTAAAGGTGAAAGTTAGAGTCATATAAAAATAGCCACAAAATATATTTTTTTAATGTACATTAGCACAATTGTTTTCAGGAACATTCTCTTAAATAATGTAGACTCTACAAGCAATATTAATGAACCCTTTGTTCAGCTGCATTTTTCATTTTAAACTGGGAAATACTGTTTTCCCTTGCCTTTTCTGTTAATCCTTCAATATTAGTGGCATAGCCACCAAAACCACAGCCCATGGACTTGGATTTCTTTGAAAAAAAATAACAAAACAAAAACAAAGATACTCAAAAACTATTAACAAAAAGTAGGACTTAACCTAATGTTTTTGTAAGTTTAATTCCAGGAAAAGATGCACAGACATAATACAGTTGAATTTCAGTCCCAAGTTGTGGCTTTAGCTGTCTGTACTGCTCAGATGCAATGGTTTGAAGTTCATTATTTTTTCTTCTGAAGCCACCCTGCTGTTCTCACCAAAGGAAAAGCAGGTCAGAACCAAGTTATTTAATTAGCTGTGAATGTAGGTGATGCTCAAGTATACTTCCAGTCATTTTCTAACTGTTTATAATTTTCCATCAGGGATAGATTGACAATAGAATTTCAAAACAACATGCAGAAAATGATAATTCATGAAAAATGGCTGTAAGGGGTTAATTTTAGTAAAGGGAAAGTCTAGAACATAATAGATTATAAATTGTTAAATATAAGAATACATCTTTGTTATGCCTGAATAGCACTCAAATCTGTACCATGAATTGAATAGAAACAAAGTAAACCAATAGACTTCAGTGTTAAAAAAAGGCCACTGATGAGACCTGAAATGATGGAAGCACACAAAGCAGCTCACCAGCATGTGCAATTTTTATTTTCCTGGGTGGTTCAGAGCTTGAACCAGGGTTTATCTTTGTGATTCCGTGAAAACTCCACTTGTGTACATACTGCAGGCCACTAAATTTTGCATGATTACTAGCAAAATAAAAGTTGTGTTTTTCGCAGTACTTTTAACTTTCAATAATAGCATAAAATATAAATAACTCTCTGGTAGTTGTGGGGTTTTTTATTTGCAATGTCCCTCTTTCGATACATCATACAAGCTGTTATACTCAGAAATGTTATTTTTAATTTAGTGCTCTTAGGCTGAAGTATTTCTATCTTTAAGAACTTTCAGTGTCCCATCTGGAGCAAAGAGGGATAAGAATATAACATCTTCTGGGGAATTCTAGGAGGAACGATCGTCAGTAGGGGCTCTGATCATCAGAAATCAGGTTCCTGTGGTGCAGTAAGTTCACAAATTTAACAGTTTGGCTCTCAGAGAAACAAGATGTTAAGATTTGAAATATACCCATTACCAATACCAAACACATCTAAAAACTTCACACCAGCTGCCTCATGTCAAAGTAAGCACCAGTGACTGCTGTATTTCAGCTAATACCCAAAGAAAACCATCCTTTATGGTCATGAAGGGAGCTCTCCCATGACTTAAAGTATTTTGCAGTAAACGGAGTTGTGTTTTAATTAAGACTAAAAATTAGTATCCATGATGCACTATCTGGAATGCTAAACCAGCCTTTTCCCTGTTGTTAATGAAAACCAGTTAGCTAGCTACAGCGTTAATGAAATTTTCACCATTTATCTGCTAGGTTAAGAGTCTTCCTAATAGGTGGCTCAGTAACCAGTGCTATTAAATGAAGTATGCAGAACTTTAATTTAAAACACTAATTAGTCCTAAAATAGTGAAGATTACATTGTAGGAAAAGGGACTCAGTGCATAATGGCCTTGTCTACAAGAATTGAGAAGGGACATATCTGCTTGCCTTTAAAATCAAGATCAAAGGCAGCTTTTGTTTAGTTAGTGAGGTGTTTGCTTCCACTGTTGTCATAAGACCCCCGAAATAAAGCAGGAAATATGAGAAAATAAATTTTGACTTAAAAGCCAGTCCTCTGAAGAGAGCCTTCATGAAGATTAAGGGGTAAATTGGGCATTGCTTCTAATCTTGTAAGGGAATAAAGTAATCAGGAGAGTACTAAGGGAACATCTGGGTTATCAAATTCAGTAATTTTGGTATTCTGATTATTTATTTAATCCATTGATCTACACAGTTTTGATTCCTTCACGGGATCTCTTTTTGAGTGAAGATACATTGTTCTACATTGTCTAATCCTGCATAAGATTATATTCTGCAACAGGAGAAATTATATAGCTCTGAAAACCACAGGAGTTCCAGTCCTGGATTGTTAAAACATTATAAATTCGCTTGTAATACATATACAGCTATAGAGATATGTCTTCAGTAAGAAAAGGTTCGAAAGAAGCTGAAGTATAAATGCTATTGGTTTTTATACACCTGCTCGATGTTAACTTTTGCCTTCAAATCACTTCATCTTCTTGATCATCAAGCTATCCAAAATTGTAAAAATAATTGAGTCGGTAGACTTACAGAAAATTTTTGTGTAACTTGGAATAAAATATATTTTGTTGATGTAAGTAGTATTTGTTGGGGAGTTTTCCTTGTTATAATTAGTTTTAAATAACAAATATGGGTGACATATGTATCACCTCCTTCTCTACTGGAAGTCTGAAACCTTTGAAGCTGCAAAGACATGTGGTGTAAAACCAGAATGATCACACAGGCTCCTTTCTATCAGGACATTGTGACAAGGATCAAAACATCATGACATTAGGAGAGAATAAAGAACAATGCACCTGTTCGTTGGGAACACATGAGACACAGAATAATAAAACCAAAACATATTCTAGCAGGTTGCTTTCCAGTTTTTGTTGACTGAACTTAGAGTTTTCTCATGCATTTGATACCCATCCCAACCATTTTCTTGGGTATACTTTCTTGTTTTATCCGTACCTGGTTTTGCTTCAACTAGATTATAAATGAGTAGATAGATAGATAGATAGATAGGTAAAATTCTTATGTGTTGGCTCTGGGAATACAAAATAATAAAACATATTTTTGAGCATTCCAGACAAATAGTTCAGACAGCAGAACAAGTATCTTCCAACATCTCCTTTTGAAACTAAGCATTAAAAGTGTTCTTAGGAAACACTAGACACCTTTCCTGATCCCCTGCCTCCCCACAGGTGGCCTCTGATGCTCCAGGGTAAAATTAAAGAACCCTCACATTGAACAGTTAAAAGGTGTGCTTCCTATAAAAAATAATATTCCTATCTCCAATTATTGTCTTTTGCCTGAAGCCTGAGAAGTTACATCATTTCTAGATCCCTGATTATTATTAAAACCCTAGTAACTCTGACCGTTTTTATGATCTATATAAACATCCATGTCTTTTTCTAATCTGACTGAGCTCTTGACTCCAATAATATATTGTGGCAATGACTTTTGTTAGCTTATTGTTGGCTGAAAAAATAATTCTTTCTCTTGATTTTAGATTTGCTGTCTTTCCGTTCTCTGAATACTGCCTTCCTCTGATATTATGTCAGAAGTTAAGTAGGAAGCCTGCATTAGCTTCTCTATAAATTCATTTTTACACACAGTCTTTTTTACTTGGCTATTTTTCATGTCCCATCTTGTTCATCTCTATTCTGAAGTAAACTGCTGCTGTCTTTTCAATCTTACTTCATATGGTAGTTTTTCCACTTCTCTAAGCATTCTTATTGCCAATCTCTGAACCCCTTCTCTTTTCCCTATAGTCTTTTTTGGAATAACATAAACAGAGCTGAAAGCTGTGTTCCAGAGGCAGCCTAGGCTACAAATAGCATTATCATACCATCAATATCAATTTAATAAAAATCCTAACCCTAGATTTCCTTTCTTTGTTAAGCATTACTGCTGACTGATGAGGGTTTGCAGTTGTTTGAGTTTCTGATCTGGCGGTCACAGCTATGGTACATTTGATTCCAGATATGGTGTAATAACATTCACGGGATACGTTTCCTAATACCTGCTGAACTCACTGAATACAGTGGATATATTTTTTTTTCCCCTTCATACTTTATAGCCTGGGAGCAACTGCACACACTGAACATGGAACAACTGCTTTCCATTCTCTCTTGGAAGCCTGTGATGCCTCAGGCACTTTTCAAGCAATATCCTTTTATTTCAAATAAAGAGAGCCAATTGATCTCCTGGAGTAAAATCAGGTCTCCCGAGAGCATCCAAGCCCCTCTTTTGACAGTGGGCAGTAAAATGTACTGGTATTGACCACCTTCACATGATGACTCACAACTGCCATCGTCTTCCTTTTGTACAGTAGCAACTCAGACTGAATACTGCAAATATCATGGAAATTGTGCCTGAAGCACAACCTCTCACCAGAGAACTGTACATTGTCTTTAGATCTTAGAGGAGATTTTCCATTCATTTCTGTGTTCATGAGTTCAGTTTATCCTTCATAAACCAATCATGCTGCATTGCTTTCCAGAATATGGATGAAAAGTTTCCAGTAATGTCCTCTGCCTTGACACCTGAAGGAGACTTCTGCACCATATTGGGGTACAATTTGTTATTAAGGGCAAACATCTAACCTGTAGGATCAAGCAGAATGTTTACCTGACTCTCAAAAGTAAAATATTCAAGACTTGTTAATGTGTTGATGGCAGAGTGCTTTAAAACAGGCTTTATCATTTAATCGAAGGGATTTAGAAAACAAAGCAGGGTCTATTAGAGTTTATTTTACTACAACAATTCAATAGTCACCTGAGATCAATAATTTTGAAAAAAAAAACCCCACAACTATGTTGCCAGTCTGACTCTTATTCCTCTCTAAACTTCTTGCCGTTGTATTACACCAATTTCATACAATTCTTTATATTGACTTGCAGATTCCTTCACAGCAATACTCTGCAGAACCTGGTGCCTGCCTGATGCATGTCAGAATCCTGCACAGGGATAGGGGAATGCAGGTGACTAAAGGAGATTTTTTCATGGAAGCCAATTATGCATTCTCTGAATTTCTCCCATCTCTGATGTATGAAGGAAAAAACAGCTGTGTGTGTAGGCTGACTTGTTAGAGCTGAAGCAGGAGTAAAAAGAGTCTGTGACCAAGCAGGAATGACTATGATGAGTAATAGATTTGTCACTACAAGGAGGAAAAAAAGAAAAAAGTTCCCATAAAATTGAAATTATTGTACTGTTAGACGGGTGAAAAATTCTCTATTCCTCTGCTATAAAGGGTAAGAGAAAGAGGGGCAACAACTATTTTTCTCCAACATTCTTTAGAGTCTGCTCTTTTTAATGTGCAGACATAAAACTGTACTTTGAAATCAGCTTTGAAGTCCCTCTGGTTTATCTCATATTTGAAGGCTCAAAGGTCCAAATAGCTCTAAAGCCAGCTTTAGCAATCTCTTCAAGAGAGAAGAGACACATTTGACTTGCATCAGTCCCCCAAATCACCCAAGTGACACAGTAAATGTCTTGAGATTGACATTCTTCTTTGATCCCTCTGAGGGGTGGCATAACCCAGGCAGGGGAGTGGCAGTGAATGCCCTAATAATTTTTTTTCTCCTATGACAGCCTTGTCTATATGCAGCTCCAAAGGAAATTATTCCTCTTCTATTATCCTAAATACAACATAACCTGAAAGGAAAGAACATAATTGTAGCCTATCAGGTTTCTTTGAATGGAAATCAGATCTCTAAATTATAATCTACATGTCATCTTTGCATTAGGAAGTTAACATTGCCCAAGCACTTCACGGTGTGTTCTGCCAACAGCTGGTGCAAATTTATTGTGGTACTCCAGTATTTTAAACCAGTTTTGAAAAAACAAAATTAATTAACTTCTTCTTCTGTTTCATCTGTGGCCAACAGTAAAACTCTTTTCTAGGAAGAATATTTGCTTCAAGATAAAAAATTATATAGAGCTGTTGGCATGCAGGGATTTTTTGGATTTGGTAAGATTGTAAATTACACCAGGATCCAGTTTTATTTCACCCCAGACCAAGGAAACTCTTTGACTTTATAACTGGAAAAAGCTTAAATTTGACTATACTTCACATCTATAACTGCTTCTATATTTTCTTTTTCCTTCCAGAAACAGAAAACCTGTAGTATTAGAATTGCTATTTTTCATGATAGATGGTTTTTACATAAAGGCCCTCAAGAAAGCACAAAATTCTTTATCTGCTTTTCTCAAGTATGCCTGAGCTTCTGAATATTTATGGCCCTGTGGCTTGTCTGTCAGAGGTTTGAGCCACCTGCCACGGACCAGAATGGAAGTCAGTCCAGCCTATAACAGTGAATTTTAATTCTTTCACAAACAGTTTTGCGATGTTCATTACATGATATTAGAAAAAAGCATCAAGCTCTCGCTTCCAAGACAGTCACACACTCATTAAAGTCACTTTTCAACTCAGGACTTCTTTTTTTTCCCCCTCCTGCCTTTCACTTTTTATCACTCCTAAGGAGGTGGCTTATTCTCACCCAACTCTTTTCACTGTAAAGCATTTAACAAGAAAGAAACTGCTACTGAGGTGTCGCTAAACCTGTAAAAGCTTTGGTATGATGCTTAATAGCCGAAGAAATTTATTAAGTGCTGTCGTACACTCAAACAAAAGTTCGGTGTCAAGATAAATAATAGGAAATCTTATGAAGAAGAGGCGCTTAGGTACTTCTCCTTTGTATTTTGTGCACCTGACATTTTACATCCTATTTAACAAATCTAGAAAAACTTCTGGTGATACAAACTTTCATTGAAATGTGAAAATGCATATTCCAAGTCACAAATAGACCTATGTATTCAGTTTCACATTCATTCTACTGCATGTTTTATAGAACTACAGGGGTTTTTTCCCACTAAACCTTTTCTTCACGTTTATATAGAACATACGACTATATTTTGTAGCATTAGAAAATACGAGGTTGATTCATCAATGCCTTGCACCATCTGTACTCATTGTAGTTGTGTAAAATGAATGCAGATCATAGATCTTGCTTTACAGTTTTAAAGGCTCATAAATTAGATTTTGAAAAATTGCATTCATTTTTAAATACTAGTATATTTTTATACGTTGATATAAAGAAGGCAACATAGATACAGCAAATCTTTGTAGGTCAGTAAGCACAGAAGCATTAGCAGAGGTCCTATTTGTCTCAGAACATATCAACAGATACAACTCACTATGTGGAATTTCATAGTCTTCCCGTAAAACAAAACCAAAACTTCACACAAGAAAATTGAAATGAACAAACATACAACTTTGATAACTATTTTGCAAAAATTTCAACTCTTAAAAATGGTTTTCTCCAGACATAAAACAATAAATTCATATTGAATTAAACACTTTGCCTTGTTCTAACAGTCTTAGTTTTCAGAATTCTCACCAAAGCCAAGTACAAGGGTGCACAAGTGAGGTGGCAGTATAAATTATATCCTTCCTGCAGGTTCACTGGAATCAGATAGATTGGTAATTCTTCAGATAAACTTCAAAATATTTATTCTATTGCTGATGAGGTATTTCTTGTGGGAAGAGAGAAGAAGTGAATAATTTGTCTGAGTGATAGGCAAGGGACAGGAACAGTTCCCTTTGTGATTAGCAGTCGCTTCCTGTCTAGGACAGAAAAATAATCTGCTGCTGTGGATTGCCAGCCTCAGGTTTGTCATGGCCCACACCGCACTGTCTGATTTAAATAGATTGCTCTAGAATAATGTGACAGCAATATAAAATACAGGAGAGATGACCAAGTTACTAATATGCTGGGGTGTTATCCTTATGGTCTGGAGTTTTCAAGCCCCTCTCTTAAAGACACCAGATATTTCACAGGGGACGTGGCAACACAGAGGGTGATGGAAGCATGGAACCAGTAATTAAAGTTATTTCTGACTCTGCTGTGGGTCTGAAAAGAGACTTTGCCCTTTCCAGCTTTTAAAATTATTATAATAAAATTGCCTCAGCTGGAGATGTGCTCCAAGATCAGTTCAGTAAAATGTACGTAGCAGTACTATTACCTGCAATGCAGGTAGCCAAGCCATACAATCAACACAAATACATGTGTCACTCAGCCACCAGATGTCTAAAGTGTAAATATCCATTATCATTTCAAATGACCTGAACTATCCACTATCTTCATCTCCAAAGATCTATGGTCCTATTTTGTACCAAACCATACAGAAGTCACAAATAGCATGGGGAATCTGGAAAGGCACTGGATGCCTATTTAACTGCCTCCATCACGTTATGTAGCTACAAGATCATTTTATTAAAGTTTATTTTAACAAGAAGTCCCTGTTCATATTTTTTTTCTAATAGGTCAAGCCCTTCTTAAACAGGAAATACTTATCGAAGCAGAACTGCAATGCAGTAAAACAAAGGCAAAAAATCTTTTCAGTTTGTGTCTGTGACTTTCACGGTGTTAGAGGGACCAATCTCTCTGCAGACAGAGTAGATCCCCATGATAAAGAAATGTGTTAAAAGTATCAGCTGGCAAAAAGGCATCAACCTTTCTTTTGTGTCTTCCAGTACCTATAGGGGCTATGAGAGAGCCTGAGAGAATTTTACACAGGCATGTAGTGATAGGGCAGGGGTAAAATGGCTTTAAATTGAAAGAGGGAAGGTTTAGATTAAATATTATGAAGAAATTCTTCACTGCGAGAGTGGCAAGGCACTGCAACAGGTTACTCAGAGAAGCTGTGGATGCCCCATCCCCAGAAGTGTTCAAGACCAGGTTGGAAGGGGCTTGGAGCAACCTGGTCTAAAGGAAGGTGTCCCTGCCCATGGGAGGGAAGTTGGGACAAGGTGATCTGTAAGGTCCCTTCCAATCCAAATCATTACATGATAAATGGCAATCCCACGAAAAACTTTGTCTATATACTCCTGTACATTTATAATGAATTACTAGTTCAGGAAACACAGCCTGGTCAGAAAGCAACCCCCGAGAAAGTCGTGATTGTTGCAACGCTTGTCACTGCATGTATGAGCACTTCATTTCCAATATGGGTTTCTTTCAGTGTAGCTTAACACAATTCTAATCCATGAAAACAAAATAACTCTGTCTGTCTTAAAGCATGTGCACTGATGAAGCAGCTTGGGGTGACAAATATTCATACAGTCCAAAGCAGTACAAGAGTGTGTCTGCATATATATATATATATAGATATATATATGTATATTTAGCAATGATAATAGATTTCATAGACTGATCATGTAGAAACTTAGTCAAGGAACTTAGACCTGGACTTTTATTGCATTTGCAATGAAGTTAATTATTCAGAGATAGTGAAACATTCCAATTTAATATAACCTTGACTTCATGGCTTGTAAAAAATGCCATAAGAAAAAGAACAGGGGGAAAAAACCTACTAATCTGCACTTTATTTTCTCACAAAGACAATTATGAGGAAGCTTTTTGGAGTTTATTTTGCTTGTCTGAATTAAAGCCCATTTAAATATTAAGAAACAAAATCCTATATTTCTTCAGTCCTGCTTTTCCTCTGATATTTACTGCTAACAGCACTTTTGTATCTGTATACCCCAGGAGATGTAAAATCACATATTTGTTTTGTGAGTCAGATCAGTAAAACTCCATCTGCCAAGCAAGCAAAAGTTCGTTTTTGTGTTTCTGTTATCACTAAATGTTATTTAAGATTCTCATTACACTTGTCATCCTAGTGCAAGGTTAATTAGAATTAATAAAGGCAGTACTGATCCAAAAGGAAGAAAGGGCAAAGAGAGAAAAAACATACTAATTATCATCCATCCAAAATAAAGCAATTTGACATAGGACACACTGTGCAGATGGACCCATCTTGAGCTGAAGATGGAAAAAATCTGTTAAAAAACTTAATACTTCCTTTAGGTTTTGAATTTAATGGCTCAATGACCAATTCTAAATAAAATATCTCACATAATGGATTCAGTACAGGACACAGGAGCCTTTAATCCATTATTGACCTGCTTGGCAACTTTTAGCAAGTAAATTCATTTTTATGCTCCTTGATTTACTTGTCTATGGAACCAAAATAAATATTTTTATCTGTAATGTAAGACCTCCTGAAGTATCTGGAACTTTCATTACAAGTAGGTGCTATTTCTATTCCTGCCCAGCAAAGGACCACAAGAAAATTAGGGAAAAAACCAAAATGAAACAAAACAAAATAAAACTTGTTGAGAGCAAGCAGCCCTACCTTGTGTTAACAGCAACAAGAATTGCTGGTTTGAGGGGGGTTTTGTTGTTGCTGTTTTTTGTTCGGGTTGTTTTATTCGGTTGGTTGGGGGTTTTTAGTATTTTGTATCCTCTGAGTAAGGGATATTAGTAGCATTAAGCAATTAGCATGTTCCAAACATTCTAGACATTTTACTACAAGGTTGTCCAAGAGCACCTGAATATCCAAGAAGTGTTTTACCTGAAAAAAAAGTGAAAAGAACAGATATTAAAGGAGTTTTCTTCAGAACCATAAAGAAGTGCATTACAAAGGAAAAATAAGAATGGGCTTCCTCACTTGCTCATCTTCTTACCTTAAGGTAGTGTCTTACTATTACACTTTTAGACTTTATCTTTTCTATATTCAACCTTTTTTTTGCCTCTAGAACTCAAGGAACTTAATTTGTTTTACTCTCTCACTTGTACCTTAAAAATTTCTGATGTCTACCTGTGGTGTAGGATCAAAATTTAAAGAAATCAGTTTTTAAGAAGTCAAATACAAAATGAACTCTCATACTTTTTCTACATACATACACATGTATAATGATAAGAAATATGGAAGTTTAATATTTCCAAAGACAAAACTGGTTTTTCTAACTGTCCTTATATAATTCTCCTTTTCTCTTTGCCATGACATTTTATGTATGGCTCTCTTGAAAACTAAACTGAAAAACTGAGAAGTTTCTTTTCAATCAAACAATCCCTAATCCTGCTCTATTCAAGAAGTAGAAGCGCAAAGAGCCATTATGCTATTTCTTAAATATCATTGAAGTTTGTGTTAGACCAGTAGAAAACTAAAAAGTCTCTCTTGCTCTATCAATACATTACACTTACTCCCACGACTTTTTGTTTTCAAAACTAAACTTCTGCAAGAGCCACTGACAGCACAGATTTGCTATTCCCTCTCTATATAACACATTAGCATAGGTGGATGGCTGTATTTGATATTCCTTACCTGTGGGACAACTCTACATGCTCAGTTCTTTGCAAATTCTTAATTTAGAGCTATGACACCTCAGTAAACCTGTCATTAAACTTCCTTTCCTTCTGTATTTTTTTCTTTTTTTGAAAAGATGTACTTGATACTATCTGTCTTGTCAGTGAATGACAAATATACATTCACACTTGAAGTAATGGTTTGAGATTCTCAGCAAGACATGGAATTCTGACAGCTTGTGTCTCTGTGACCCTCTTTGGAGAACATATTTCAACTTGTATAAGTAACTTGAAGCTGATTTTATTTTATTTATTAGTGTTTGTGAGACTGTGCTTTAGGATAAACAACAGAAAAATAAGAAAATACTGTCATCATGAGATGAAATTTGTGTTTTAATTTGTGATGTTCGCAGTACTCTAAATCACAAGCACAAAGACCTTGCGTTTCATGAAGCATCACTTTTTTTCCCATGAAGCAACTGGAAATCCAAATATACAGGAAAATTTAAAAAATGGTAAGAGACTGTGACAATCTCTAGTGTTAATCAGGTACTCAACCTCCTACAGACTGCATACAAGAGTGAGATGCCTCAGATTACAAGTCACATAGAAGTTTACCTTTGCATAAAATATTACTTAGTAATAATTTCTGTCTATTAGTCATGGCAAAAGAGCATATCTTAGTATAAATCCTTTCCTTGGAGGCACCACACACTTTCCCTTTCTATCACATCAAAGTTTAGGAACATCTTCTGAGTCAAGACTATTTGCAGCCAGTGCTTTCCTTGCCATATCCTTCCCACACACACGATTATCTTACACACACAGATGAGATCACATTAACTTGCCTCACCTTCACAATGCCAGCCTCTCAGATCAACATTTTAAATTTTCTCACATAAATATTAATGCCGACTCCTGTGTTGAACTCACATGGGACAGAAATTCCCTATAAGCATCTTCAAAAATATTTCTTAACCCACTACTTTTTCTGGGATGTATGCCATTAACTTTACAGCTTCATTTGCTGACCAAAAGCAGCCAATACTTGTTTCTTTCTTTCCTCTAATTATTACTTTTTTTTCTTATAGGGTCTATCTACTCTCTGAGATGGAAATTGCCTTTTTGTTCAGTGTTTTGTCCAGAAGGTAGGTAGTTTTTAGGACCATGAATAAGAAATTATTTCCTAAAGTCTGCTGAGAGAGACAAAGATGCGGAAGATGTCTGATTGGAGAGATTCTTG
Organism: Eulacestoma nigropectus; assembly: GCA_013397775.1. NCBI lineage: Eukaryota > Metazoa > Chordata > Aves > Passeriformes > Eulacestoma > Eulacestoma nigropectus. Next base: position 357,642 of record VZTE01004628.1, read on the forward strand.
TACAGAGTTCAAATACGTGAGTCATGCCTGGAATCACAATATAGCTATTTCTGTTCTGTTATTCTCTAGCTGCAAAAAAAGCAAGTTAGTTTCAGGTTGTATTCAATCTTTTATATAGCAAAAAATCTCTTTTTCCTTGCAATAAAACAACAGAGTTTCAACTTTTTGTAATTTTATCCCTTCCTATATATCGAAATCAACTTGCATCTAAGCATTTGCTATGTGCTACGTCATGCAGAGAAGTTATCAGATGCATGGAGTTTAATTAAATATCATACAGCAGCCAAAAACTTTGGCTTTTTGGATTTTAGTAACAAGCTATGAAGCAATTTACTTCAGGTAATTGGGAGATACTTGGCTCCAGACTTCTCTCTAAAAGCCACATGGCTGATGCGAAATGAGCTAATCGGTGACTGAAGCCCACTGGCTCAAGTCCCGGTCATATCAGCCCCTTTGTCTGCTGCCTCAGGCTATGGAATAGATGTGAGAAGGAACCAGGCCCATTCTGAACTCTCTTTCCAGCTGGGTGGAAAAGAGGCAATCTCATTGCTGGAGGTTCTGATGGCTGCAGCTCAGACCAAGGTCTCCTTCCAAACTTGGGAGCCCTTATGATCTGAGGTGGGAGATCAGAGGCTGTCTAATTTCAAAGAGAGAGCAATAACCACTTTTCCCAGTGTGCTGACCTTATTTCAAGGAACAGACACGGATAAGATATTTTTAAATAGCCTATGTATTATTCTGAATAAAATTGCATCCAACACAGTTATAGCAATTGGGTTTTGCTGGACTGCAAGAAGTTGCAACAGTCAAAGACACAGCAAAGAAGAAAATCATTCAAATAATTCCTATTAAACTAATTTTATTTGGGTGTCTGCCATGGAACTTTAATAACAAATGTCTTTTGATAATAGATTTAAACATTCGGCTTATTGTAGGATTTCAGTCTCTTCTTACTGGATTGTTTTGACATCTCCTACAGTGACAGGCAAACATTGTCAACTGCCTGAAGTCAGAGATATGAGAGAATATGGTGTCTGAAACCCTTTTAAAGATCCTGTGTACTCAGCCAAGACCAGTTCAAATGAAAACTCCCAATTCCTGCCCCTAGCCTGCTGCAAAACAGATATAAACAATATGGATTGTGGGTCATGTAAAGTTTCTGTGCTGCAGTACAACTGTTATCTCTCTGAACTCCAGCATGTCAGAATCTTGGAATTTTCCTGAAAACAATTTGCTTAACCTTAGAGATAACTAAGAATCAGTTTTAATACTAAATCTCCAGAAGATGCTCACCCAGCAATACACCATTCATTCCCTATCAGGGTCTTCTGCTGTGTTCATGCGGTAACTACGGAAGAGCAGGACCATAATTGTCCACACATTTAATAGTTCCTTCCTACAAAGATGTCCCCTCTTGAAATGTAAATTTCTCATTTTAACAGAGGACCTAATTCAGCCAAATTAAACATAGAAGGAATCTACCTGTTATCATTCCCTAAATGAAAAATATCAAGCAAATATCCATTTCAAACTTAGAGCTATGACCAGACCCAACTAACAGGGAAGTCTGCTGTCTCCAAGGGGCTCAGATAAGGGACATTACTGGAAAACTCTCCAGTCTAGTAAGGCCCTCAGATTACTATCTGCTATTGTTTATTCAAACTGGCAGTGATGAATAACAAAGAGAATTCCTAGGGCAATCCAAAAAGACTTCAGGGCCTTGGAAAAATTAGTTGAAGGATCAGGAGCACAGGCAATGGTTTCTTTGATCCTTCCGGTAACAAGGAATAATATTGATAGGAATAGGCAGATCCATCAGGTTAATGAGTAGCTTTGAGGCTGGTGTAATCAGAAAAATTTTGGATTTTTTGACCATGGGTGATCTATTCAACACTTGGTCTACTGACACTTGATGGGATACCCCTACCTCAAAGGGGAAAAAGTGTTCTAGCACGGGAGCTAGCAGGGCTTGTTAATAGAGCTTTAAGCTAGCTTGGAAGGGGGAGAGGGAAAATACCAGGCTTGCCAGTGATGACAGATGGAATGCTGTGTCAAAATTTGAGGAAACAAGCACCAATGGGATCCCTCAATCTGTTTCATGAGGTGTTGGCTACAAAGTACCATGCTTGAAATTATCAGATAGACAGTTGATCCATTGGAGGACCAACTCTAATTACCTATGCTGAAATTAAGACTGAACTCCAAGAGTAACTCATCTACTCATAGGAAAAAATTGCAGTGAGATTTTTAAGGATCATAAATATTCAGAATGTCAGGTTTTTGTCTTCACTGAAAAATGGAGAATCATAAAGATGAAACTATAGCTTAGGGGTATTAAAACAGAGAAGAGGGCAAAGGGGAAGGAAGGAAAACAAACCACAGAAAGCACCACTTCAGTTTAAAAGTCCTAAAATATTAAACCATTCAAGTTTTCAGGGTTAACCTTGCTAACTTTCGTCAGATTCACAAAGGAATACTTCAGTTTTAATTTACCTTGGCCTGAGCCAATCCAATTTAAAAAACCATCTAAAATCTAGGTTAAATTTAACTGACAACAACAGCTTCCTTAAGATTAAAAGTATGCTTGCTCCTTATCTTTTGTCCCTCTCCCATTAGCCAAAAGTTAAAGCTGAGAAAGGAAAAGACTTAAGAATATGAAAATTTTTAATTGTATATCTATCCAAATATTCCAAAAAATCTAAATCAAAAAGGCCAGCAAAATACTATTTTAAGCAAACTGACAAAAACACTCTTGAGCTCAGTTAGAGTAAGCTTCAGATGAGGATTGAACTTTATCTCTAGCACAGTCATCACTTAAACAAAAAAGGAGGGCATCAAGACTGGGAGGACAGGAGAGAAGAATTTTCTTTCTTCTTTTTCATTATCTAGGAAGACATGATGTTGCAGAGTCATTGACTCTCAGCTTTCTCCAAGAATCAGAGTGATCATGACAACCACCACACATTACTTCATCATATTCGATGGCTGTTTCGTAGAGAAGGCAAAAAGACATTCTCTGCATTACTCTTTTGCTTGCAAGTCATAAACACACTCAAACTCACTGATCATTTGAGCATCTCAGCTCATAAGTACTTTAGAAGTACTATGGGACTGATAATTCAAAATAACATGCCAGAGATAGATCTTCCTTTTTTTCTAGGGAGTAACTGTTGGATTTTTTCTAAAAATATTTAGGAAATTGTTAAATAATTTTGTATTACAGGGAGATTAAAAAAAAATTTAAAAAATAAGAAAAAATAAAGGCAAGCATATAAAACTCCCACTCTACTCTCAAATAATCCTTTTTACAAACTTTTGGCTTTTCATCCCAACATTGTTATTTTTTAATCACTTCTTTTCCATGGTAGCTTATTGTTACATAAGGATGATGCCAGGCTAGTTTGAGCAGCTAGGTGCCAGTTTTTCACGTTGTAAGAAGATCCCAGAAGACATAAAATTCTACATCAATTAGCTCCTTTCTGTACATGATTATAAAGCAACACTTTGGATGCCTTTATAAAGCAACCTCAAAAAAGCACTGTTAGAAAAGGTACTTTCTTCTCCCTCTCTTCAACTCTTGGAGTAGTATCATCACAGAATTAAATCCAGAAGTACTGAATCCCCAGTACACTCCTTTATAATCACTGAAATGTGCAAGCCACGTCACATTCCCTCATGACAACTCCATTTTTGTGCTAACGAGGTTTGGTATTGGCTGTCTGTGATTTCTATCACACTCCCTGCCAGGTTTTGGACAAAACAGTATCAAGGCATAGTCTGGAAAAGACAACTTCTTGCCTTGAATCACCATCGGTTTTAGAAGTTTCCCACTGAAATTCACAAGTTCACAAATATGTCTGGAATTTTATAAACTTCAGATACTAAATTATGTCTAAAACAACATCTAAATGAGAGTAAAACTTTTAGATGTGTGCCTTGCTCCATCTATTTTGGAGACGATAACATAGATTGGACAAATACCACAGAAATAGATGGTTGATGGTCTTTTTTTCCATGAGCAACTCAACATTCAACTATTAATGAAATGAAAACAAAACAGATATTTTTCTCTCAAAGGACATGATTACAAAATGTGTTGGGTTTAAAACCAAGGCAGAAATCAATCAGCTCATCTCCTATTGAGCTAAGCATTCCGAAGAGAGTTACTTGGAAACTGAAAATGTTAGATCCACCTAAGAAAGAAGTACTTTTTGGATTGCGATAAGTTTGTTTTTCTCATGCATGCTATTTACCTCATATGCAATAAGCAAAAGGCAGTCTGCTTACATTTTAAACAATGCTTACATAATTGAAAGGTGTTTCAATTTTACTGCACCACAGTAAAACTTAGCATTATGCTGAAAGCTTCTAAATGCTTCAGAATTACGTAGTATTTAAGGTTCTGTCACCATTAATTAGGAAATATATTAATTGAATTGATAACTGAACAAAGTGGTTAGCATCAGAAGAAACCAAATAGCATATAAGAGGCAAAGAAAATTAGCAGTTTCAATGGAGTTTTGAATCAGAAGTACATAAAAGAGGAAGAAAAAAATTCTTCATTTTCCTCGCTAAACAAAAGGAGAGTTGAATGTAGGAGTGAAGTAAACAACAAAAGCACAATAATGAACTGAAAGGTTATAAACTATAATAAACTTCCCAAATTACTGATTTTAACTAAAACAAACAGGTAAAATTCTTCCACAGTCTTTTCTTCCTTCAAATACTTCTGCATTAAGCATTCAAGCACGCCTTTTCCCCTTCATGCAGAACATGTTCCGAGTTTGCTTATACACTGGGCACAGACATTTACATTAGTACAGCCTTGTTTCTCCTACTGTTCTCTGACATGTGCCAAAGATGTTTAATGCAGAAACAAATCGTCTTTTTCTCTCAGCTTCCCAAGCATCTTGTCTTTTAAATATGACGGACAAACTAAGCTAGTCACTCTTTCAAATTGCAAATTCTCAACTTTTTTTACATTCTGATCCAACATGTGTAACACCTCTACTAAAACAGTAAAACTCAAAAGTCCTTCTGAGAATTATACAAAGTGAATACTTCAAGATGGAAACTATCAACAATGAGGCCAAGTCCTGTTGTGTCCTTTCAACCCAGGCAATGGGCACTGAATTCAACCAGATTAAGCATACCCAGCTCCTGCCTGGGCATTCCCTGAGCAGCACCTAGGACTGCAAAATACGCCTGTAATATACTAAAGTATTTTAAAGTGAGCTCTTTTCCATTACTGCATGAGTGACCTTTCCCTGAATAAAGTTTTAGTTATAAGAGAATTAGACTTTCAGAACTAATACAGCAGTAAATATAAGATCAAAATCAGGTCACAAGGAAATTTTTTATAGGATAGGCACTAGTAACCAGATTTCCAGCCTTATGTCAATTGCTGTTTCTATAAAGGGATATGTTATAACAGGAATAACGCAAAATTTCAATAAATCACATTCCTCTTCAACATTTTTGAAATACATGTTCTTTAATTCAAACTCACCTAAATTCCCTTCCAGAACTGTAGTTTCCAAGCCTCTGCTTTTGAAATGCGCTAAGTCATGGCCTTTGGTTCACTATTGTCTGACCCTGCTGCCCTAGAAAGAAATATTGAATTAGTAAAGTTAGAAGAGGATTTTCTTTCTAAAATTACTAAGGTTATTTGAAACAAACTCTTCCCTCCTCTGATATTTTGAACCTTTCACATCACTATTCATTTGAGACATACTGGTTAAAAAGATTCAACCCACACTGTCAGATAAGACATCAGTCAGCTTGGAACCATTTCATCAGGCTTCCTCTCGGTGTCAATCTCCATTATGAAAAGCAGCTTTTTAAACATTCAGCATTTGTTTCCCTGATTTCTACAGTACCACCATCCTCATCTGTAACCTGGAAAAATGGAAAAGAATGGCATAAGAAATGCAAAATAGCAAAATCTCAGTCTTTTTAAAATGTTGTCCACTTTGTCTACCTATTCCATAGATGCTTAAAAATTATCACAACTTCTCTCCTACACCTAAGCTGTCAAAGAGGAGTTCTTGGTAAAAGCAGTAAACACTATTGAGCTAGACAGCTGGGTAGGCTTTCCATCACTCTAGCCATACGCTCACTGCAAGCCAGGGGCAGTGACATGGATTGTTCCCGAATTCCTACTGCAATACAGGGAAAGAGACTTTCTCTCTGTGTTGTATCCTCCCAGGGTAAAAAAAAACACTGAAAGTATCAGTTTTTACTCTGAGAGCATCACACAGGTATAGTAGGTCATGCATTTAAAAGAAACACAAGCAGATGATGCATGGAAATGAAATTTATTGATAACAGCACTACTTCTCCTTTAAGTCTCTAAACCACCAGTTTTGAAGGATGACTTACTGATCCTCTCCTTAAACCTGCTGGTCATCATCAGGAGGGCTAGGTTTGTCTGACCTTATTCAACTCAGCTATAAAGCATTTATTGACATCAAGAAAATATTTACCCCAATAACCCTAAGGCAGCGTGAACAACTGTAAGGTAAGTCCAAGATGATGAATATATTTCTCCTTATATTTCAGGTTGGTTAAGACAGTCCCTTCAGTTTCATATTACACTAAAAATATATCACAATGGCAAACTAAGACTTGCTTCTGTCAAAAAGGTCACTGAGAGAAAATAATTTTTCTTGATGATAGATATTTTATTTGAGCTGTCACATATGTATTCTGAATATTTATCTCCCTGAGTTATATAATTTTGGATACTCTGGTTCTGTGTATGGCAAATAAGCATGCCTAGCAGTACTTATGTAAAATGCAAACTACAATTATACTTTACAGTTTTTTGGTTTTTTCGTTTGTTTTTGGTTTTTTGGGTTTTTTTTGTTTTTTTAAAGTTTCAGACAAGTGTGTCACTGGAATAAATAGAATTTTAGCACATTGGTAATAATATGTACCAAACAAACTAATCCTTCAATTGTCTAATACCACCTAGACTGGGTAAGGAAGGGAGCTCTTCCCCACAGCTCAGTGTTTGTTCCATTTGCAGCACACCAAACTTAGAAAAAGCAGAGACAGGGATGAGACATGAAATGGTGATGAAAGAAAACTAACGAAGACACATAGCTCTCAATCTACCAGAAAAGCAATTTCATCAACATAAATATATTCCAAGTGTTCATTTTACTATAATATCAGTACTTGCAGATTGTGGAACAGATTTTTATTCTTCTATTAATGCAAATAATAATCTTTAAATCAGGTTTTCTTCCATTTTACTGATACAGAGTACCACTTGCTAAAGTATTTTTAACACTTCCTTCTGTTCTCCCAATTTCTACCTCAATTTGTCCATTAATTTGCAATCTATAATAATTGACATGATATATTATAGCAAGGATACAGCTTTTGACCTTAAAATTATAGTCATTATTTCAGATAATGATTTATGGTTACAGTTTAGATAGACAGACATAGATAATTTAATTTTGGAGCACTTCCTAATCCTTCCTATTAAAACCAAGCTACAAGACTGAAGAAAAAAGTACATATAAACTGAAAACTATTTTATTTAGAAAAGGCGAGTTTTACTGGAGATCATTCTGACTATAATCAATGTATACATAAATAGTAGAGATGGACTAATGAGACAATTATTCACTAGGAGAAGAATTGATTTCTAATTTATCATTTACCTTTATTATCTCTGTAGATTTTTATGAAATCATTTTAACAACCAAATATCTTACATATGCCCAATTAGCAAATTTCTAGAATGAAACATACATATTAAGAAGAGATAATGAAAGTAGATATGAAGACATAAGTCAAACTGTACATCTGATCGCAAAAATTCTTTCTTTTTCTGAAAGACTGCCACAAGGATAACTTTTTCATATTGTCATTGCCTGAATTAAATTAGCCGCTTTGATTTATTTAAATGTGTAATGCTATTAAGAAAATTGTTTTTTAAGTATCTCAATTCTTCGGATTGAAATAATTATCATTTTTATTGTGATGCTAAGACAGTAATTAGACTTGACACCAGAAAGCTGAATATAGTGCAATGTTTTCATTTATTTGAAATCTGGGTAGATAAATATGGGCTGATATCAGGCCCTTCCTTTTTCTTTATGGAACTCAGTGCAAATACTGGTGTCATTCATTTTTTAAAAGGACGTACTGAACGAAGTCCAGTCTTCTGGGAATTATGTGCAATGTGTTAACTGAGGAACAGAGCTGCATGGACGATGTAGTCTTTGTTATTAGGCACCATTTCCTTATGGAAGAGAGGTTTCCCATTATATCTACAGAAGATGTAGAAGGGCACCCTGTGCTGTCCTTACAAAAGCAGCGTGTCTGGTTGGTATCTGCATAGAAGCCAGTTTTTGGGAACGGCAGGGAAAACAAGTCTATTTCTGATGCTGAAGGTGGATCTGAGTAATGGAGAGCTGAGTAAGCAAAGGTAAAAGAAGGAAATCTTTCCTTCTCAAAAATGTGGAGAAGTGCCCTAATGTTATCAAGGGAGCAAATAAATACTGACATTAAAGAAAGCAAACATAAAAGACAGCTATGACAGAATTCAGACATCTTTTAACCTTCCATATCCAACCTTCCTAAAAAACCCATTAACTATATCTTACGAAAAACTTTTACCCTACCCCATTTATTACTGTTCAGCCAATAAAAGCAGCCTACAGCAAGCCTAAGGACAAAACAAGTTTCCTGTAGGACTAACTCTTTCTCCTGATATTGTGAGAAGAGTGAAATAAATATGCCTAAGATCTCCACAGCTAATTTCATGTGCTGAAGAGAATTTTTAAAAGATGAGGAAATACTGGAGGAAATGATCCTGAAAACATTAGTGAGATCAAAATTGGGTAATACTGTTCATCGTTTGGAACATATATTGAGTGTTTTGGAATTAGCAATGAAGGTGATGTTAAAGAATGCCTACTCTCAGCATCACACTCTCAGCATCACACTGATCAGTGACTCCAACATCCTTTGCCCTGACCAAGATAGAGCTTTCAGGAATACTGGTAAGTAAGTCTGCTGCTGCACATCAGCAAATCAATATTGACTTTACACTAGTTCAGGACTTTCCACTCTGTTTCTCTCTGGGATGTCATTTTCATTCTCTATATAAACTAACATATAGAATCACCAGAGGATGTTGTTAATGCAGCATGAGTGAAAGACTACAAGAGATGACAAACTGCATCTAACATATGAGATCATCTTCACGGTTTTCAATTACTCCAAGACAGGAAAGGAGCAAGTTCAAGTTAATTCCAGACTCGGGAGTACCATCAGTGAGGGGCTGTCAGCTCAGCACATGAACAAACCAAATAGTTTTCCCTCAGAAATACTTCTCTAACTGTACCCATAAACAAAACCCCAAGGGAACTTAAAATTGCACAGATGAGCAGATCTGCAGTGTTGTTTGGTTCAAACTAGTATTCAGTTCTCACTGAACACAAATACCAAGCAATTATCCACCATCAAATATTTATGTAATGGACCTTATAGAGGAAACAGAATCTGGAAAAAAATAATTACTTTGATCTCTAAGATCCAAAATAATCTATTCAGATGTCTGAGAGTGAAATACTTATAATATTACACCAAAAGAAGAATTCAAACCTCTGACATGGCATCTACAGATTAAATAGCAGAACGCATGCCCAAAATTGTTGCTCCAGACTGGGGGAGGACAGCAAAGAGGAAGAGGTGACAAGTTATAGCGTTAAAGTAACTTGGATTGCAGCAAAACATACCTGGTGAAGATATTCAGAGCAGCGATGGAAGAAACAACGGCACTTTCCCCCCTCTCTGCCCTTCAGGTGCCAAGAATCCTTTGGAGAGCCCTGAAGGCTTCTGCCTCTCAGGCATTCCCAAGGGAGGTGAGGACTTCCAAATCCAGAAAGTCCATGACATTGATATGAACAGAATATTTGTGAATATTCCTGTTTGAGGTAAAAGATCAAGCACTCCTTTTATTTGCCACTGGACATTAGGTTGACACTTTTATCAAGAAATTGTTGTCTTGTGGTCCCAGTTGAGAGATAAAGGTGAGACAGGGCAGCAGGTGTCTGCTGTGCACAGGCACATCAGTGGGGTTCAGCAGGATGTCATGTTAGCCCTGGACTCTTCAGCACAGTCAGAGATCATAAAGAAAGAAGGAGCTCAGTTACATCACACAGTTTGTTGACAATAATTAGCCTGATACTACAACACACTCAAATTGTTTTCAGGAGTTCTGGAAGCCTGCTAAGTTGAATCACTGAGGGAGAAATCCTAGGTAACAGGCTTTCAGAATACATTTCTACAAATTCACAGAAGATTGTGCTAACTATTCTCAAAAATGAAGGCGTCAGTATTCTGAGGAGAATATCACAATGCGCTTCACGTACAAATACTTTGTCCCCAGATTTAACTCAGTGGGATCTGTCAGCTACAACATGGTGTGTCATTGTATAGACTGCACATGCACTTCCATGTTCAGCTGCAGTGAGAATAATCTACCAGAAGACGTCTCCCTTCAGGACAGCTGTAAGATGAGACACTTTTGCGCTCTGTCCAGAGTCTTTTCCTCCTTCAAATAGTATTTGTATGGGAAAATACTTCTTTCTTGAACACAAACATCCTTTCTGATCCAAAGATTTTCCTACAAGCGACGCTACCTCCCAGCTGTAGAAAGCTTATTTCCTCCCCTTCTGTCTCAGCAGTGAACTATCTTTAGTAGCTTTGACACTGATACATAGAAGTGTGACCTTATTTGACAAAGATATTAAGTTTGATTCAGTGAAAGCTTAATTAAGAGGGCATTTGGATCAGTAAGATCATAGGAGCCTAATTTTTTTTTTTTTTTTTAGGATGGTAAGATTCTACAAAAAAGAATGAGAAACTCTCTTGTTTATATGCTAATTTAGACAATTCCACGTACAGAATCAGTAAATGCATTAAATAGGGCACTAAATGTATTTAATTTTGGTCCTCTGTTAGCAAGAACTTTTCTATTGATTACAGTAAACCCCTAACATACACACATTTGGTGAGATAGTGCAAACCATCAGTGATTCTTCTTAAGGTGACTGCAACTCTCAATTATGGACTTATGCAGTGATCATTTACATGTGTACAGTAATCACTATCTGCTTGTACAAGTAGTCAAATAAAAAATTATAATTTTTTCAAATGAAATGACCTATTAAAAAGCAAATTTTGAGGATTTTATTCTCTCCCCACTCTGGAAAAAATGTTAGCATAGCTCTTGCAGTATCTGTGTTTTGAAATACCTTCTTTTAGAGTGATATTTCAAGTTATTTTATATAACATAAAGCACGAAATCAGGAATTAGGTTTTATAGCAAACAAGGGTACATAGGAAATTTCAAATTCATGATCTCTCATGGGACTCACTGCTTTGAATCCATCCACACAAGTGATCATTGGAGTAATAGTTCTATTGTGCGACTTTTCCATAATCTATCACAACTCACTCCCAGAAGAGTTTTATTTCCTATTTAATCCACCTTTACCCTTAAATTTCATTTTATTACTTAGGCCAATTCAAGCAATGCCTCAAAATTCTTCCCCTTGCAGAACATTAGTTGGTTTTGTTTCTCTGCATTGTTTTGCATGGTTTTGTTTCTCTGTATGTTTCTGGAAATGCTGTGCAAGGCCTCCACATGATACAGATTGCCAGAGTCCCATTGATTTTAGCAGAAATCTAAGAATTTGTATCAGTGGAATATCTGCCCCGACCTATATCCTTTATTTATGACCACCACTGAAGTCATACATTGAAAAAGAGATTTATTCCTCTAATACATGACTTAGGGATAATATGAGACCATATCTAATCCTAAAGTGCTGCAGTGCTATCTCCTGACTTATCTGTTTTGCTGCATTTCAAGTTTTAAGTTAATATTTTAATTTTTTTAAACTTTTTTTAAAGGATGGAAGTCAAGAAAGATAAATTTTTCTTTGCAGCACATCATAATACAGCACCAACTGCACTTAACATTAACAGGTTGTTTTAACCCTTGTGGTGGATCATTAATCTTCAACTGGGTCCAAGAAGTGTCCTTGTTACATGAACAATCCAGTATCCCATTATATATATATATCTCGTAACCGAAGAAAAACTAAGGATAACGGAAAGAGGAGTAAAAGGAGGAGGAACAACAGCATTAGAAAATTGTCATAAATGCCTTTACAAATAATAAATAAATTTAGAGAGTGTTGACCACTAAAGACTAAGTTTCAAACAGACTTTTCCTTTCTTTTTGATCTATCCTCCCTCTCTTTCCCTACTGTCACAAAATCTGAATAGTGAAGTGAGAACAAATTAAGAATTTTCACTTAATTAAGCAGAGAGATTTCAAGTTAATTCATTTTATAACAGTATGGCCTTTATGGGAGCCAAGTAAAACATAATTTTAATAATCTCAATTTTGTCTGCTTTTCACTGAAAAGAAAAATTAGTAATTATGGTGACTGATATGGTGTCTAAATAGGAGAATTTTATAAAAGTATCATCCTGATGCAATTAACCTTTGACAGGGTGTTTTAGGTGCTTGGACCACTTTCATATTTTGCACTTTGTAATGGCAGTTACAATCAATAAAGACACACTGCAGTTCCAAATTTGTGTCCCTTCCACCTTCTACTGCCTTTTTGAAGCTGTGACTTCGGTAGTCGAAATAAAAGCTTGAAGAAACACCAGTACTGGTGAAAAAAACCAGGTCCAGATGCTAACCTGAAGGGATAAGAATATCAGATGAAACAAGACAGAGCAAGTTCTGAGTAAGTTCTAAAGAGATCAAGCATGCAGGCATTGGGCTGGAACATTGGCTGATGTTGACATTGACTACAAGGAATTCTACTTTACAATACATGAATCAGAAATATTTTTGAAATAAGAAAGTGCAAGAAATCCTTTCTATTTAGCCAATTCTCTTTACCATCTATTAATTAGTCACATTCTTCCATCATAAAAACTGTATTGAAAGATTTTATATTCTAAAGATGAAATTGTCATGCAGAAGAGCATATTAATACTCCGAAGGGACACCAGGGTACATTTTATGAGGCCATTAAAGGATGGCTTGTGCAGCTGAAGGCAGTTGGCAGGACCTGGAGAGTAGGTCTTAACAGCCTGTAAACCATGCCCTGGCCTCTCTGGTGTCTTTGGGAATTGGAGATAAAAAAGTCATCACGAGATGAGATCATGCAAAGTCCTGCATCACTCCTTTACAGACACACACGTTAATTCTGAGAAGAAAATACTTGGAAAAGAACGGGTGTTTTTTATTCTGGGATTTTGTTTTGTTGTTTTGGGGTTTTTTTGGGTTTTTTTAATCGATTTAAAAAAACCTCCACTCCCACACATCGAATTACACACATTACCTTCTCCTACAGCAATGCAACACAAAGGGTCTGCCCGCATTAACAATTCCTGGAAATGTGATAGACTAGAAAAAAGGGCAGGAGGAATAAGAAGAGTCCTTGCTTTTAATCTAAATTTTTTTGAAAAATTACACAAGATGACCTGAAGGCATTTTGCTTCTCTTTCAGTTTGTGTCCCTGTCTTTATGGCGGCCCCCCTCTCCTCCACAAGAGACCATCTCTTTGTTCGGCTGAGGGGCTATTAGCTGACAGGGTAAGATTTCTTTTCACTACCCCTAACCAAAACATGTTCTTGTAAGAGCCGCTAAACCTCAGGCAATGAAATGTCCATGGGAAAGTTGCTCGGGGCATCACTTTCATTCAGATTCAATCCCGCTTCCAAGCAAGGCAGCTGTAAGAGAAACCAGGCATTGACATTCTGCTCCAGACGATTGCCAAAATAGCTCCCCTACCTTATATAATCCATGTTACTGGTAGGTTTCCCTTTGCAACATAACATGCTGTAGAAATGATTGTTGGACACTTAAAAACCAAAACTACCCCTCCAAAACAGCTAGTCAGCGCTTTTCTGTTTAGGAATATAATACATAACACATTCCTCTTTTTCTCATTTTATGGCTGCCATTTTCCAGGCTTCTACCCCATATATTCTCTGCTTGGTTGTATGAAAGTGATTCAAAAATAAAACTATATCTCTAGTGTCTTTATAAGCTATGTGCTAACATGCTTTATACCAGATGGCACTCTCAGGTATTACTATTTTTTTTTCCTCAGTATTATATGCTTTAACAGAAAAACATAACATTGTAAAACTGTGATCCAGTCTTGTGACTGTAATGCAACTGGAGAGTGTGTAATCATCTCTAGCCACATACGGAAAAGTCTTTTTTTTTTTGTTGTTGTTGTCAAGGTTATGTGATTGTCTGGTAGCACCAAAGAGTCCAAATTAATAGAAAGCCTGCAGAATGATTTAATCTGAGAGCAGATGCCTCGTATAATGCAAGTTGCCTATAACAATTTTTCAAGACAGCATCTGAGTGGGAAGGTAATGTTTGATGATCAGTACTCTCACATTCAAAAAGGCCAGGGTCCAGAAACCTAATGTGGATGTACTCGTCAATTAATTGATGTTACTTACTGCAAAAAATAAAAGCTTTTACAACACCTTAGAACTAATTCAAAGAGGTGGTCCTGCAAATTTAGTGCTAGCTGAAAACCTTCCTCTAAGTATACCTTGGAGAAGTAAAGTTAGACAACTGGCAAAAGCTTCTGAAGTTTTTAGACACTTATTGGCTTGAAAAAAATAGTGTCTTGTTCGTATTATTTCTGTTGGTTCAATTTTGGTGAATTCTTATCAAAGGAGTCAAAAGGTTTCCAGAAACAACTTGTCCCCTTTCTGCCTTCTGCTTTCTCACTAGATAAAACACGGGGTCAAAAGTGCAAGTGCTGGCTGTCCAGCAATGGTGGTTCCGCACTTACTGCTTGGAAGCTGTTTGCTTTATTGAAAAGAGAACATTTCTTTCTCATTTTACATTTGACTGTACCTATTGACTGGAGAGAAGAAATTGCAGCACGTCTTGTGCTCGTGGTCTGTAAGGAGCAGACGGGGAGGGAAGGACCACAGTTTTTTACCCTTCTCTGTTTCTTCCACCACACCTGTATCAAGCTGCTCTTTCCTCGTGTTCCTCCTGCTCAAAATGTTGCAATTTGTGCCTGATAGCAAAGACGATGTATGGACAGCCACCTGATCTAACTGAAATAACTACTGGGGGGATGAGCAAAAGGGAGGTGAGGATTCCCAAACATTGGAAATAAATCTGTTTTCAGCAAGCTGCTGTTGCACTTGGGTAAATTATCTCCGTGGTTTTGTTCTGAAATGTTTCACCTCAGTGCCACTGTTAGCTGGTTTGGGTTTTTTTCAGTGTTACACAGTTTTTAAGGGACACATTAAGTGCAGTGTTTGTTTTACTTATATACAAGAATGAATATTACCTTTAAGGCTACTGATGTGTCTGGTGAAACCTTTCAATCATAAAATGTTTTTTTGTAGAGCCAGTCAAATTCAACTCTCCCAAAAAGGGTTTTAGTATTTCAAATACTCTTCATGATTCCTGTGTTAATGAGACTGAGAAAGACTAAGGGACAAGAGAGGGGAAACAAAATGAGACTAACAGACAATAACACTTAGCAAGGATCATCCTAGAAATAATTGTTACCAAGCACAACAACATATGGAAAGCTTCACAGTATCAAAAGCAAAAAAACCACATTAAACACATTGGAAACCTATTTACAGGTATTGCACATAAAGAGACACTGGAGAGAAAACAGAGCAGCAGCAGTAGCAGAGATGTCTCTGCATCAGGTTTGCAGTCCTGAGCCCTGTTTCAGGGGAGGAGGGAAACAGAGGGTGTGATTTTTAGGTCCTTGTCAGTTTGCAATATGCTATTTTGTGCTGAGCCACAGCACAGATGATCTGCATGCAGCCTTCCCAAGCTATAGCTGATAATCACCAGCATCCCAGTTATCTGGAGGAAGCAAAAGAAGATTCCTGGCTGGGAAACACCTAATTGTCCACTCAGAGATGTAAAATTAATTAATTATATACAATTACACAACATTCCAGAGTCATACCATCTTTCCTTCTGTTACATTCGTTAAAAAATTGTTAGAAATTATTTTACCTGATTTCTTCAAAACCAAAGTGTTTTGAGTAAAAAATTAATCTTTACCTCATTTCCATTGGCAAGTTTCTGTTTCTTTAAGGCATTTATGCAAAATATGGCTTTAAACAAAGCTAAAAACCTAAAAGAATTTTGGATTAATTATTAACAACCATGCAAAATGTAAGGCAATGTGACAGTCCAAGCAAGACTGCACGTTAGGCCACGCAAAACAAGCACAAAAATTTCAGTCAGACAATTTCAGGTTTCTCAAATTTAAGTTTGCTTCTTATTAGAATTCAGAATAAGCAGAATGACAAAAGTAGGGAAGTATGTTAAATAGATGTGCAAAATGCATGACAGATGACTCTGATGTGGTAAATAAAATATAATATCCTCAATTGCTACAGATTACTCATTCCATGAATATATGAAATACAAAATAAGAGCAGTGAATAAAACAGCAAAAAATTCCCTTTTCAGAATGATATGCCTTTTATAAAATAACCATTAAAGTGTGGGCAGGAAGGAAGAGGTTTATGTTACAACAGGAGCCTCTAAAGAAGAGGAGGTTAAACATGTGGCTCTGAACTGATCATTTTACCACTGCATCTTGTCTCGTGTAGCAGCCAGTTCAGTGAAATCCCAGAACTGTCCAGGCTGAGAGGGACTTGTGGGGCAGCTCACCCAAACCATGGCAGGAGCAGCCAGAGCAGGTTGCTCAGGCTCTGCTCAACCACATCTTGAATGCCTCCAAGGACAGACAGCCCACAGCTTTGCTGAGCAGCCTGGGTCGAGGTTGCAAGGAGGAACAAGAGACAGGAAGAGAGGAAGGAAGAAGAAAGGAAAAAAGGGGGAATGAAAAAGAATCCAAATAATTTCTCAAGGTTAGAGAGTGGTTTGTTTTATGCATTATAACCTGGTAACTTTGCCTGATAGAGGACAAACCAACTCAACACAGACTGATGTACAGTTTTCTTTGCTTCCATATTCCTTTTATATAAGGTTTGCAATATTTTATATTTACCTTAACCTACTTGTGCTATAACTCATTTTGTGGCTGACAAACCACTTGGCACTTTGTTTCCTTGGTGATTTTTTAAATCAGGGCATTGAAACTGCCTTATCCTGCTCAGTATTTTGTACTAAGGCTAACAGGGTGATCCTTCATCGTGGCTGAGGAATGACTCAGGCAGCTCTTTACTTGTGGAAGCAGCAGGTATTGAAGAAAATTTTCCAGAGATTAAAAATAACAAAGTAGGTTCTCTATCACTGAAGTGGCCCAGAAGAAACCTTGCACCATCATTTCTTACTAATCTCCTCTTTATATGAAGTAAGCAAAATAACACAAAGCAAGGCAGGAAGTACAAAAACATAAGGATTTGAAGTCAAGAATGATGCAAGTGACCATAACTAGGATAATAAACAAGGGAAAAACAAATAAGTGATGGGAATGAAGTAAAACTGCAGAGAAAGTAGAGAAGGTACTTGGCATTGTAGTCCAGTCTGCAGTCATTCAGTATTTCCTGCTCATGCAGCCAAGGCAGCAAACAGAAATGCATACCAGATCTGTACTAACTGGTACCAGACATTAAAGCAGACCTGCTCAGGAAATAAAAGCAAACACAGACTCACCATATGTAGTCTTTTTCAGCCTGAGCTGGCTACAGACAGAAAATGAAATTAAATCCAACGTCTTGGTTTCTGCCATCAGGGTTTATAATAGACACAGACCCCAGTACAAAATCATCCAAAGCAGTAGAAAGAACACTGTGATAATCAGTTAACAGTCCAGCACTATGATTTTCTCCACAATAAAGCCAAGGTTTATCTTTTGGCAGAGATATAAATCTGGGAAAACTGGGGGCCAAATCCGTGAAATAAACTCCCTCATCAAATGAGAAGACCATTCTCCACAAAGACTCTTTCTTGGCTATGTTTTCTCTAACAAATATAAGCAAGGAGACACAGACCAGTTCTAAAATCTAAACTCTGCTGCACACATTTTGACTGTGGGAAAGGAGTAAGAGAGCAAACAATGCCAGATGTTAGACACACTTGGAAAGTCCTCGGATACTTTGGTGATGGATGACTGTAACCACCTCTTTAGGACACAGCCTGAAGCACAAGACACTGTTCCCCTTTGGTAATGCTTGTGTACTGCACTACCATACCAATGAAGTTACAATAAAGGTATTGTTTACAAAATAATTTTCAAAAAGCTGTGAGATAAAAGATTATTCAGCATACCAGCCAGGGCATTATTTTGCACAGTTTATAAAATGCATAATTGTTCTAACATACCTAATTGTCAAGCCACTCTTTTGGCAAGTTAATGTGTGAGTGGGTGCCAAACAGCAGGGAATACAAAATGGAGTAAGAAAACAGTTGAGATTTGATGGTATTCTGCCTCTCATCAAAAGTGTTCTTCCATGAAAATATATAATATACATATGAGCAAGCATTGTAACTAAGACACAGAGAAGCATTCATAAATCTATTTTTTTATTGTCTCTTACTTTTCTGGAGTTACTATTGGGAAAAAATGCAATAGCAGGATTTGTTTAGCAGTGTTTTTTCGTATTGAGCCAGATTTAGGAAAAATGGATTAAAAAAGCTCAGAGGTTCTTCTAAATCTTCATCCAAGAGAGTTGCTATATAATTTCTGTTTTACATTACATATATATGCAAGTTTGGTGTTATGCCTTTATTCTTGCATCTGTGGAGGTTAGTGACAGAGGTAAAAATCTCTGCCTTTGTCAGAAGCAAAGCCAAGCCATCTGGATAGTCATATGTTAAGGCAGCCCATTATTTTAAAAGAGGTTGTCTATGCTTCTTAAAACATCTTACTGGAAACATCAAGCCAGGTTTCTGGTCCTACTTTTTAAGGTTTGTTCATTTTTACTCTACCTCACTAAGGTGACTAACTCCTCTCTGGCCCTTTCTATTCTTCTCTCCTTTGGCTCTTTCAATCACCCCCCTTACATCTACACTGGTAAGCTGATCTGTACCCATCTGTACCCAACACCCATCAAAAAACCCAGGCACTACGTGGGAGAGTAACAACCCACATCTGCCAGAACCACTCCAAGGAATCTGGTAACCTTTAGACAGTGTAGCTGGTCACAAGCTGGTTCAAACCTGTGTGTGCTCCATCTTACTCATTAAGATGGATTTTGATGTCAAGGCTCTTTGCCCCCAATCCAAATATAACTGATAGTCTGAAGCCCCACATAAATTTTGCAGATATTTAGTGGAAATATTACTGGCATACACATCAGTTGCTGTAGGCCCAGATGTACATATGTGTGTAAGTGCTTATATTTAGGCATAAAGGAGCAGAAACAGAGAGGTTTTGGAGACAGCCGGTAGGACTCATGAGTCACATATGCCATGACCTCTGGGCCATGTAAATCCCTGGTAGCACAAAAATTGAGACCCTGAGAAGAGAACGAGTGCATTTCCAGTCTCCACCTCTCCCATTAAAGATCATGGAACTCAAACAGACAATTATAAATCTAGTTGATTCAGCCAAGGTTAAAAGTATTCTCCATGTGCTGTACGTGTGCAGCGTGTATGTGTGTGTTTGCACATGTGAGCGAGCAGATACAAGGAGTGAGGACAAGGGAGCAGCTCTTCTCCTCTGTATGTGTCCTGTGCAGGCTCATTTCTGGTCCCCCAGAGTAACCTCCACTGCAGCAGTGTGGCTATAAAATGCTGTGCTGAGCCAAATTCTCCTAACTGCCCAAATATTCTAGTTCTATGCTGAAGATGCCCAGACACTCATATAGCTTCCACCTATTACAGCATTCTGTTTCCACAAAAATGCCAGTTCACCCATTTTCAAAGTTCAGAATTCATTACTTGCTAAACACCCTGTTTTTTATTATTACATATCCACTGCTACAGTAATTTTTTATAATTCTGGAGAAAAAAAATATATCTCTCTCTCCCTTTAATCCTTTCACCTTCCACAATTCTAATAAATTTCCCTATCTTACTGCCCAAACGTCCGTTAAAACATACTGACTAGCAAGCAGAAATACACATTTTACTTCTCTAACTTTTCAGAGATTATGTTTTTAAATATCTTTATTGAAGCACTAGAGAGGAATTGTATCAATGTTATGCTCATATTCTTTGCAGCAATTTTACAAGTGTATTAGCAAGTATACACAGAATCCATTTCTACCACAAATACAACCTTACATACAGAATTGCTGCCATTAGTAAATGTTGGTTTACTAGGGAAAGGGTAAAGACACTGTTAATTATTGGGGTTTGGTGATATGGTTTAGCATTGCTTGGACTAGATCAGTTAGGAATAGGCTGGTTTCTCTGTCTTCTCCCAGCACTTGCAATTTGAATGGGTTTCATTAATTACTTATTTACACATGTACAAAAAACTCTTAGTTCTGTAAAACCACTTCACATATTTTACCTATAACTGATAGTTGGTGTTCCATCAGTTTCTCTTTATGAGGTTCTAGTGCCAGCAGTGCTGTAAAACAGACTATGTCTCCCAGTTTCTTTGGGCTCTTTTAGGAGGTTTGGGTAGAGAGGTTTACTAGTTCAGTCCTCCTAGTGCTCATGTAGTAAAGCCAGGCTTGTTCAAGTACAGTCTTTAAAACGCTTGAAATGCGTGCATGTTCATCACTTAAGTAATATATTTTGAATCTATTATTTTGAAATTAAATTACAGCTACATTACCAGCGGCTTTATTTTTGAACAAGCTACCAAATTCATGAAAGCAGAAAAACAGCCTTCCTCCAATCCAGCTGACAACAAAATGAACATATTCTGCCATACAATATTTTACTTCTATTTATGACTTGCATGAAGAAGTGAAGCCAGTCAGAGCACAGGACTGATTTGTCCAGAAGGATCTCTTTTTTTTAACAAGCATAACAACCATGCTATGAGAAATAAACAATCATACCAAATGTTCCACTGGCAATCTGTGTCAATGCATCCCATCAGTCAGCTACTACAGAGCTGTTTGGTTTGATCTCTGCCCAAGCTCTTGCAGCATCTCAGTAACTGACTCTGTGTCCTAGAAAGTAATCCTGAGGCCTGAATAATCACCTCTGAGCCCTGTTAGCGGAAGGGTTGAGTTAAGCACAGCTTCAATCGCAAGCGCAAAAGGAAATCCCCAGAAAAGCTGCTAAGCCAGCGGCGAGGCCCTCCAGGCAGAGGAAAGCCTCACGTACCCACTCCAGTGCCTGCATCAGCACTCTCGCCACTGGAGTATTACACGAAAGGAAAACCACTGCTCAACCTGACTCCTTTTCGGTGGAAAGAAAAAGCTGCCAGTACGTGTTGGAATTGGGTTTGATCTCACTGGCATGCCATGGGTGTGCTCCGAGAGCCTCTTCTGGACCTAGGAATCCTTAAGAGGCTTAGACAGAAACATATCTTGTGGAGGGGATTATAACTCAAGCAGACACGATGACCAGAGAGACTGGTCTAAAAAGAAGGTGGCTGCTCCTGGAATTTAGGATCCTACAGACTCAGGCAGTAGGTGAGCAGGATTGTGCTGCCCTAACTTAACTACTTTTTACCAGAGTCCTTTCATTCTATTTTTCTGTAGTCATCTTTAAAGACACATCTTTGACTATTTACAAATGTAAAATGAACACATGCTTCTAACATAACATAAAAAAAAAGTTGTTTTCATTATCATCAACAAAAAATAACTCCCACAGTACAGTTTAGCAGCTGAATATAATCTTTAGGTTTACTGTTATTGGATTGGAGAAAAGATACCAATGACTTTTCGCACTTTCACCAGCATGGAAAAATAAAGCTTTTAAGGCAATCACCCTTCTAATCCTTACCATCACAGATGCAAGAGTTATTTTTCCTATAGTTAGTATATTTATTAAAACAGCAATATAACCCCATTTCTAACTGTATATTTATATTTGGGGAATGTTTTGTTTTATTTCAATCAATACTCCTCAAGCTCTCTTATGGCACAAATCGATATGTGCTTTGCATAAACTTATTTAGTTCAAAAACTCTAATTGATCATATTACCCAAAAATAATTGGCATCATACAAAACTGTATTCTAGTAGTCCTTAATTATTTTAAACCAAGTTCAGAGTTGTACCTCACTATGGCGAGTGTGTAAATCTGCTTTAGCCACAAGAGTTAAAAATACTCTGTGCTGGAGGGATAGTGCTGGAGGGCTTTAGCGACCAAAGCACTGGCATCCCCTGGCTCAGCTGACCTTTGACGATCCCTCCATGTTGGTACTATGAGGACAGTCCGGCCAACTCTTTAGGAATAAAGCTTCCTTTGGCAGCAACATAGCTAGGCTCTAGATACTTCATTTTGAAAACTGTAGTTCTGTTACAATTAAGAACATTACAAGATGCTCAAACAAAAGCAGTTCCTGAGCTTTAAGTTAAATCATAATTAAGAGGGAACAGAGCTGGATTAAATGCTTTGGAGAGAATTTAAATAGTGAGGTTTGTTGGTTTGTTAGGAAAGTTACTGTTTCACTAATAAGAGGGTCCTCTCTGAAAGAGGACTGATTTTGAAGCAAGAGGTGGACATAAATGTGTCAACATTCAGTGATGTGAAAACAACACAACACCTTCAGCTCTTTCCCTGGTCTACACTATTCACTGTAGTGCAATACCTTGGCAAGTGTCCATCCTGTACTATGTTACTCCAAAGTTACCTGAAGGTAACAGGGAATGCTTCTGTTAAAACACAGACAACTGCTCCCATGAAAAGTAATAGACAGGAAAACCCTTTGGGAGGAGGAGAACACATACCTGCATTTCAGGATCAAGAAAAATAACACGTATTTATAGCAGATCTTTTTTCCTTGTACTTTAACCAACCAAGTCTTACACTCTTCAGAACTTCATTTTTTGAAACACCAGCTTTCCCCTCCCCCTGAGTAGGGAACAATTGTTCATCATTTTACAAGACCATCTTCTAAGGAAAGTCAGTGCTGAATCATACTGAAGGCAACACCTTTAAAAGTGGTTTGACTATGCATGATTCCTGATGAATCACTTTCTTTCATGGTGAGCTGAAAGCCAGGCTTTTGAACTGAGTTTCTAGCCATTTGCGCACTCTCAGGTTCTAAATTGCACAATTTTGCTGCTTTTGACTTAGAAATGGAACAGCAACAGCATGGCAGACACCTCCATCTCAGGGTCACCTGTCACCCAGCATGCCACGCTAACTCTTTTTGGTATCGAGTTATGAGTGTGAGGGGACTCTGTAAATAAAGTCTGACAAGTGGAGGCGAGAGGGGAAAGTCCAGCCAATATGTATTGACAGTTTCTGTTCATTTCCCCTCTTTGTCAGTGAGTTTTGTAATATATAATCTTGCAACTTACAAAGAAATTTTGTTGATGATTGCTATATATATCTCCAATCAATTTGCTTTAAATTGATCTTATCAGCTTACTAATTTGGCTATTTAAAATTTCTAAACCCATCTTATTTCTCGGGTTAAAAATTGGGACCTATGGCAGGTATTAAAAATGGATTACAAGCTTTGAAAGGGACTCTCCTATGGCACTGAGAAAAACAGGATGGACTTTGGGGAAAAAAAGAGACTCCTACATTTGATATTCCAAAACCTTTGATGAAATCAAAACTCCTCTTTCTCATTCTCATGCTTTTTTTTTTTTTTTTGCCTATCCCTCTGTATTTGCAATATTTAGCATCTGTTAAACATTTATTACAGTCATTATAAAAACTATTTTTGTACTTATCTTTTTCAATTCAGTACTTAAGATTTTGTTTGTTTGTTTGTTTGTTTGCTTGTTTTTAAAAAGGTAGAGGATAAGAAAAAAA
Source organism: Eulacestoma nigropectus (assembly GCA_013397775.1). NCBI lineage: Eukaryota > Metazoa > Chordata > Aves > Passeriformes > Eulacestoma > Eulacestoma nigropectus. The sequence continues at coordinate 381,529 of VZTE01004628.1, forward strand.
GAAAAAAAATCTTTGCTTGATTTGCTTGGTAAGCATTGTATCTCATATATACATGATACATTTTACAATTTAGAATAAGATATTTGGTATGAAAACACCCTGAAGGAAAGTAAATAATTGTTCTTTCTGAGAACACAGAAGCCATATGTAAAGTCATGCCTCTTGTATGCAACAGAAATAACTGACATATCATCAAAATGAACCAATATATAAATGAAAAAAAATCTTCCTCTGGAGATCAACCAGAGGCAAGTACATTAAAAATCTACTTTTTTCTTTTTTTTTTTCAAAGTCTTTTTTTATTCCAATGGTTACTTAATATTAAAATGGAAAAGAAATTCACTTAAGAGGAACCAGAAATAATAGCTACTTTCCATCTGGCCACATTAATCTTTCATTCTCATCTCCTCAGTAGCAGAGGAAGAGAGAAAAATCCCTTTAGTTTTACCCTGTGGATGATGTTATTGGTATACCTCTAGGAGATGCACATTTAAACACTTTCAGTTTAAAGCTGGGTCTCTCTTTCCAAGCAAAGTCCTTTGACTCCTGTGTTGTTCCAAGCAGGTTAGGTTCCTACCATGACTTCAAAACAAAATTGCATAAGAAATCAGGTTATCAGTCTGTGATGGCCATATTTTGAACACAGTCATCAGCTGGGGTCTCCAGGGGAGACACAAGTGTTACCCTGACCATTTCCAAATTCTACCCTGAAGTCATAAATGCATATGCAAAACTGTGGACATGTCTCTTTCAATCATGAATTTAGGCATCTAAAGTCACCTAGGCTATTTCCTGAAGGCAGTTTTTGGGGTATTTCTGATTGATTGGCTGGAGCGTGTTGCAGGGATGGTGGCGAGTTTTTAGTATATTATCATCATCGTTATCCTTTTTCTTTTCTCATCTGGAAATCTACCTATATTTGTTTTGTTTTTCAGACTATTTCAGCTCATTTGGAAGCACTTTCTGAAGCTGAAGTCTCGATTGCTTTTCTGGGACCTCACCACTACCTTCTGTAGTATGGTATACTACAGAAATATCCAGAAGCACAGACCTACACAACCTATACCAGGTTGTCCAGTCACATTGTCTGTAGGCCCCCCACAGCAAAAGGAGGCCACAGCCACGCTGGCAGCAAGCATAGAATGAGCAAACATTTCTGTAAGACACAACTGGGAGTTAAGGGGTTTAGATACATTGTTAAGAATACCATTACACCAGACAAACCTGCATCCAGTTCTCTAAATAAGAGTGATGACAGTACACAGAGCACCAGGTATAGCTGGAATACACACATACCTCAACATATGTAGTTAACAGTTACTCTAAAAAAAAAAAAAAATGACAACGAAGAACTACTTGAGCTGATAGTTTTCATGAAAGATTTGGAAAGTTATGAACTAATAATTCAGGAAAAGTTACCTGTGAATCAGTCCCCACCTTACTTCCAAGCCTAACAGCACTGGGTACACAACTACAGCGATGCAGAGGGCAGAATGGACACATCATCCCCCCGCAAATGCTTTTCCAATGGCTGAAACACATGCAACACAGTCTGAAGTCAGAGCCTAAACTATGGCCCTTAATTAAAGCCTCAGAGTTTTAATCCACCTCCCAGATCCACACACTTTTCATCTCTTTACCCCATTCTTATTTTGCTCAGGGATGTTCATGGTGCTTGGCAAAGGGAGACTTGCTTTCCATAAACTCATTGCATCTGTTCTGGTCTCCCTTAAGTTCACTATTTTATATATACTGTAAAGTTGCACATTGTGGAAAGTGTCTATTAATTGTATTCAAAGCACATCAGAAAACTTGGTGGAAGTCACACCTACACACAGCATGGCATATTTCAAAAAAATGATGAAGAGGACCGAGCTTCACACACATTTAACAAAGGTTTCCTGACAGCTTGGGGGAAGACTCCCCAAACAGCTCTCCTGCCAAGTGCTTTCAACACATGCGCAAGTCATGAGGACTTAAAGACCCCTCACAACAGTGCCAAGATCAACTAACCAGAAAGCATGTAATAATTTCTTTTGCAGGGATAATTGCCAGAAGGAACTGGAGTTTAGAGTTGCTCTGCAGAGTCTTTTAGATACAAACTTTGATGTCAACTTTTCTTCTCACTGAATAACATCACCGTTAAGCAGACAGAGTCTTTGCTACAGCGTTAGGAAAGATCTGGACCTAAATATCATTTCAACAAGGCTACAGAATTTTGATAAGAATAGTTACTTACTAATATATGATTTTGATAAATTTTCTATGACGCAAAAGAAACAAATTCAGATTGATTTAATAGCAAAATTTGTATGAGATACATTATTTTGAATATGTGGAGCAAAAGCAAGCAACTGCAGCAATACCCAGTGACAAAATCCTTTAACAAATATATTTAGCAATACTCAGAGCTAAATTACCAAGATACTAGAATTTAAAACCTGACAAAACCAAGAATTCTTAAGATATTTTGGGTTATTTTTTTATACACTAGCGTAGAGCACATCCTTTCTTCAAAATGCCTCCCTGCAAATGTTTCATCAGATTCCACTTGGAGAACAACAAATTCCGAAAGTTCTTTGTGTTTGCAAGGATAATAACAGCAAATTTAACATGCAATCCTTAAACTGAAATAGAGAAACAATAACTTCATTCAGAAGGGGTCAAAGAAGAAAGACTGCAGGTTTATATTTCATCTATAAGACATTCCTTTCCGCACTGAGAACTCTTTAACAAAAAACCCAAAAAAATGACTATTAACCAGATCCATACCTGAGATTTAACTCTGTGCCTGGAACTCATCTGTGACTTTTTAGTACAGTTTATGTGGTTTTAATGAGATCACATTTAAGTAACTGATTAAAAAGTAAACAGGAGGAAGCAATGTTAGGTACTCTTAGCATTGGAATGCTGTCAAAAATTCTTGAGGCAGATCCTTGCAGCAGAGGCTTTGGAGATAGCTCAATTAATCACCTTTCTGTTGGGTTTAGGTGGGTTGCCACGGGGAGGTAATGCAAAAGCCACATCCTCATCCTCATTGAAATAGTAATTAGCCAACTTTAAAACATCTAACTGCTCAGCTAAAGTATTTGTACTTTGCAATTTCATCAAATCCGTCATCAACAAAGCCTTAGGCAGGTAAATGAACACGTTAGGCTTATTAGCGAAATTGTTTCTGGAGATGCTTAGTACAAACCAAACGGAAGCCTGTGTGGAGCACTGAGTACCATATTTCCTGATACTTTCGATGCCTTGTAAGAATTTCATACTCAAAAACTTGGTGATGCATTGAACACGCCAAAAAGTGCAAATGCTTAAGGAACCGATGCCCGAATTAATTCAGTTACCTATGTCTGCAAGAGCCCAAAAGAAAGGAGGGCAATTTTTAAATGTGGTTGTATGTGAAAGACTGACATTTTGTGCATTTTCTTAATATTTTTTTAATCCCATCTAGAACAATAAAGCCCAGAAGTTATAGGGGAAAAAACTTACTTAAGATGTTTTATTTTTAAACTTAGTATAAATTTCACCAGAATATGTAGGAGGGGATGGGGGAAAAAAAAAACAAAAAAACACACAGAGAAGTGCTTACTTTATTTTCCAAATATTTTTTATAAAATAAGCTGTAACATATGCTAGGTACTTAAATAGCCAAAAAAATCAAAACCACTTCTCACTTATCTTTCTAAAAATGCTGGTCACTGCTTAGGTCTTCATTTCCATTTGTGCAACAAGCCTGAGTGCCAATATAAAAAGTAATACCATATGTCAAAATAAAGCTTTAGAAATAAGGCAAGTAGAGTGGGATACCCTCCATTAATTTCAACTGAGCAGAGACTTTTCTTACATCGACTTGGATAATTATGAACATACCTTACCTGGCCAACAAAAAGATGAAGAAACATCTCAGGTAAATTCTTGAAACCAGCAGTAATTTTTAATTGACTCTGGAATTCTATTAAATTCTGGTGCCAACAAACAGTGTATCCAGAAAGAAGTGATGCACAAAGGGGTGTTTACTGTCTCAGAATCTTTATCACAATAAAATGCAAGCTGAAGATATTTTTTTTTTTGAAGATGCAGACTACAAGAGACAATAATATTTGCAAAAGAATGTAGCTATTTCAAACTTAGAATCAGGTAATTGTTTCAACAAATGTTTTCAACATCTCATTTTATGAAAGTTAATACACTTCTAACAGCTAAATATTTTGATTTTCTTCACTGGACATAGTTATAAGATCTCATCCAGTTAAAGAAAAAAAACAAATAGTGGAGTGGGGGATTTCACTCAGTGCATTTTATTTCCCAAAGTTTGAGTGTATAAGACAATATTGCAAAACCTGTGATAAAGTAGCAAATCCCAGTGAACCACTTCCGAGGAAGGGAAGAAGACTTCTTGTCTGAAAACAAAACTAATGTCACACAACTGACTCTTATACCCAAACACTCCCAAGGACAAGGAGGCATGTCCTCACCTGCTCTGGCTGGGAGCCCAGATGCTCATACCCAAGCAGCTCACACTGATCTGTCTATTGGATGACAAAGAACACAAAGGTGCTGGCACTCAGCCCTGCTTATGACCAACACCTACACGTCTGGGGGACTCTCTGTACTCTCTTGAAGCCCACTGGAATGACTCTCCTTCCTAAGGCCAAGGATTTCCTTGCTGTCTCCCTCCCGGATATCCAGAAATGCAGCACATGAGGCATGGGCTGTGCTGTCAGAGACTGAAATATTGTAGTTTATGATTTAAACATTTTCATGAAGGACTTTTTTACAAAATCTGCAGAGAAGACCACCACACCCTGAATGGGGTTCTGAGAGGCCCTGGACCCACTCGCTGATGAAGATAAGATAAAGTAACAACTCAGCTCTGGAGACATTAGCAAAGCACAAGCTTAACACCTCCAGGGTGGGGACCACAGCCCCAGGGCTATCAGCTACCAAGGCTCCACAGACCCTGCAGCAAAGGGTGGGGGGAGAGAGGCTTTGGGTGTGTGCTGGAAAAGCCTCTGGTGAGAGGCGCAGTGACCGCCCATCCTCCGCTGTGCAGAGGACCCCAACTGAGGGACCCTTCACCCGGGGTGGGGGGAAGCTTATCCACAGCAGAGGGGGTGACATGGCCCATCAAAGGCCCCCCCAAAGGAGTCCCAGACCCTGCACCAGAGCACCAGAGATGATGCAACAGACCCTCAGTGTTGCAAGGGACAGTGTGTCAAGCTGGCCCCTGCAAGGGAGGCACGTGGGTGTTCCCACCTGCCCAAAGCAAATATTAATCCATGGGATTCTGTACTCTTCGGCATGTGGCGGCATGTGGTGGCGTGGCCGCGGCAGGGGGGGACCCTCACCACCAGAAGAGCAGATGGAGGGGAGCAACAAGACATCGCTGGGACCCCTGGAAGGGTGATATGCTTCCACCTAACCCCTGTCACTCTCTCCCTGTCCCCCCACCCCCCATGCACACTTCTTTCTCTATTTCCTTCTTTCTTTCTTTTCTCTTTCCTTCTCTTTGCCTCTTTTACTATTAAATAAAATACATCAAATTTTTTGGCACCAACATCTAACCTCGTTTGGTTTTAATCTTGTTTTTGTTAATATGTTGAACCTTCTAAGTTCTTTCTGGATTACGCACAGAGACTTAGTTTTCTTTGCTCTTCTGGGTTTAAACCGGATCGTAACAAGTGCTCACAACTGATACAGTGCTGGTAGCTGCTGCCACCCCAACAGCCTCTCTCCAGTGTCTGCTCCTCCTGTGATTCCACACCTGCCCAGAACTACCATCCCTGCCTTAGCACTCCTGTTAGCACTCTCTGTGAGACTCTGTTGAAATAAACTAGTGTAAACTCAAGAGTAGGCATTGATTCCCATTTTACCCATCCCTGTTATCCTACTGATGCCTGCTATCATCTGGAAACAGCTCAGTTTATAGATGAATAGCCTTGATCAAATTGGTACATCTGTTACCATTTTACTTGCAAGCACAAATGTGCACTTTTAAAAGTGTATTTAAATATCACACTGCAGCTCCTCTTTTCCCTTCCTGGAAGCACACAAAGCTCCTTTTCTTAGTGTACACAGTTTCAATGATTGCTGCTTTTTTTCCCCACATATTTTTACATACACACAACCCTCACAAAGGACTGGCAGTGTCTGTAGTTTAATAGTGTTCTGAGCCAACTTTACATTTAGAATATGTACTAATAAGCTTTTTTTTTACCTTCCAGAGGTAACTTACAATAGATGTAAAAGCAATATCTTTTCATAAAATCAAAACAAATTATCTTACTGACCTCAGATCACACTGTATTGGCCAACAGGGATAGATCTCTCTGCTGCAGAGCAGCCCCAAGACCCAGCACGTGTGCTGGTCACTTCTCAGCACATTGTCAGGACACACCCTGGATATGCACCAGCTCTCCTTTTCTGGAAGAGCAACCATATACGAATGATAGAAAGAAACAACAAGAGGTCTTTTCCTTTAAATGACCAGTGTATGACAACACAGACTTCTCCATGGTTTGCACTTCCCCTGAAGCCTTGGCGCCTTGGACTGCCCAACGCAACATTCATCATGTTACTGTACCACTGCTGCACTGCGCACACAACCAATCCAGAAAAACTGACAAGAGGCACAGTTCACCTCACCTGAGCTTCTGCACAGGTAGCTGTCTGATTAGTTTTGTTTCTGTATTATCACTATATTAAACTTTAGGCCTTAGGAAAATATATTCTTATTTCACGTTGTAATCTTATTAACATCTCTAAATTTCAGTGATACCTAAGAAAACCCAGTAGTTACAGGAATGACACGTTCCTAGAGAATAATTTTTGTCTTTTAACGTGGTCTATATTGTCTCTTAATATTACCTTAGTTGTTCTATGCCTATGAAAACCACCTGAAATCAGTCTTAATGGCTATTCAGTCCTTTTCAAACATAGCAAGAATTCAAGATGCTTGTGTTTCTATGAGCACTTAACTATGATATGTCCACCTGCAAGAAAAACGTGTTGGGATAAAATTTGTTTATTCCATTTTACCTTCTAATACACCCTCATCATATAAGTTCTCAGATTTTACTTCCCCTGAACAAGAAGTAATACTATTACATGCTTGTTTTTTTTTACCTGCTCACTATTTTGGTACCAATAGTGCACAATTGCATCACACATCTTCTCCTGCTTCTCTTTATATTTACAACATCAATAGACTAGAAAGACCAGTAGCATCCACATCTCTACAAAATGAATATGTACACTAGTATATAGAGAATGTTTCAGCTGTTTGCTGTTCTACTGTCTATTCTCAAATGTTGACAGCTTCATTTAGTTCTAACCATTTTTATTGACGAAGGGATCAGAAGAATAATATCTTTCAGGGGAACAAGTATTCCACAGTTAAGTACCTGAGGCACTCTTTTTTTTCTCACTTGAACAAAAATTATAGAGCCAAAAGTTCTAAAGAGTTAGAAGTCTGGCTTTGTTTGGAGGCTGTTTGCCTTTTTTTGTTTGGTTTTTTGAGGTTTGTTTTTTTTGGTTTTTTTGTTTTGTTTTGTTTTGCTACAAGTGCCAGTTTGAAAGTAGGGCAGTGAGGCTGCCCAGAGGATCCCTTCCCAGGACACACCAGACTTGTGTTGTTGCCTTGTGAAAGTTCATCCAAATAGTCAGTTTAAGCAAACAGCATCTTTTAAACATTAATTTTGGGAAGGAAACTCCTTTGTTTTCTAAGTTACTTAATTCAAAGTTAGTGCCTTTTACTGAACTGTTAACTAAGTAAGAGATTGTGGCTCTCTCACCTGTCCTACAATGATTTAAAAAGACCTGTGTCCAAAATTCTGGATAACTTTTCCATAACATTATTGAAAAGTAGGTTTGAAACACAGATGCAGTGTAGTTTATTTACATTTATAGGCAGCATCTAATGAATATTTATCTAAATGATTCTGCAGCTCTTCAGTTAAGGGACTTTATGAGTTTTAAGAGCAAGTTATTTCTGTTCAAAATTCTTAATGACAACTGATATTTTTCTTTTACTACCTCTTCAGTCTTTTTCTTCTGCCAAGGATAGCTTCTCTCTGAAATCCTTCATCAATTAATTTGAATACTTCATTACATAACATTTCCCTTTGCCATATCCTCTTAAAAAACCATACCTGTAAAATTCCTTGAGGGATGGTTTTCTGTTGGTTTTCTGTTTGCTAATTTGGGTTCTTGTTGCATGACTGACATTTATGTTTTTCTCTAATTCTCTACTGCTTTTGGTCCTCCATTTTCCAAGATTTACAAATCTCTACTGTTCTGTTCAGCCCACATTTCCGTCCAGCTTCTCATTCTTAAACTATTTTTTTTCAAGTAAGATAGAAGCAGATTTAGAGATCTCCATTAATGATTTCTTCCCACTTCTGAAATAACAGGTATCTTGGGTACCTTCTCAGAACTTGGTGGATTGCATAGGCTGCTCTACTGCTTAGGGAAAACAGATTGAGATAATTAAAATAACATTTTAAAAGGAAAATAAAAGGTAGATCTAAAGTATGGCTGTTGCTGGAAGCATCTTTGTTCCTCTCTAATGCATCTTAATAAGTATTTGTGTCTAGTTCAAAGATATTTTCCATGTTTCAGCAACATCTCCAAAACCTAATTTGCTAACACAGTGTTTTTGAAGCGACTGGTAAAAATAACATTGCTAAAGGGAATTTTTTGTTTGTTCCAGTACTAAGAATCTCATTCATATTTTCTGTTTTGTTGGATATGGTATCAATCTGTTATTGCTTTACTTAAAAGACAGGCAGAAAGTATTAAATTTCACAGTATATCGGTCTTTCTGAATAAGAGGGAAGAACACACTAACAGTAATAACAAGTGTGCAGGAAAAAACCCCCCAACTGTTATTGTACTGAGGTAAGCATTCTTTTCTGAATATACTTCAGTAATTTTGCTTCCTGGTACATGAGCCTTGTGGTATATGAGGCTTTTCTACTAAAACTTTTTTTTTTTTTCTCATTTATAAACACATTTCTTGTTTCAGGAGAGTTAATAAAATATTGCCATATGCTTGCAATCACTGAATATATAACTAAGGAAATTTAAATACTGTGCAATGTCTGGTACTCCATAAATTTCCCTCCCTGCCCCAACCATCGCACGACCTCATCAAAGAGTTCAAGTTACAGACCTCTTTGAAAGGTACTTATAATTTATACAATTCTGATTACCCTGACAGTGTCAAGAAACAGTTTTGGAAAGTCTGCAACTGCTTTAAGAAATGTCAACAGCTTTGCCCCATGGGAGGAGATTTGACGCTGTCGGAGCCACAGAGATTGTTTAAGCTTTGAAAAACAAAGAGCAAAACACACTGAAAGAACTGTATAAAACATAAAATAAACTCATTGCACTAAATGAGGCAATGTTTGAATTTGGCAAGTTCTCCTTCACTTATGTATTACTGGAAAATCAATCTAGTGATTGTCAGAAATGCATTTGAGTTTTCTGCATATTACTTTACTGTAATTGTGAAGAGACTCAAATAATCTTAATCACCTTTACACACAGACATAGATATAAATGAAGGGAATAAAAACCAGCAACCAGTGTTGCACAAATGACAAAGAAGGGTCTTGCAGTTCACAACAGGAAATATTTGTAGAAATAGAATGGAGGAGAAATATTTCACATCAGTAATAGTGGATTTGCCATATCAGTATTTTTTAGCCTGGCAACAAAACAGTTATTAAATATTTTAGCTAAAAAATGGTATTTCTTCATAAATAATCTTCGACTTCTGCCAACACATATGTACAGGGTGAGTGTTTGTGTTCTCACACATATTCAGCTATACATAGTTGTAAAGTACTTTGATATAGGTCAGTTTAGTTTCTGACTGCAGCTGATATTTTAGAACATTTTTTTAGTATGACTTCACAAACAATCAGTCTACAAAATCAGGTCCAACTGCTTTATTCACAAGTCATTTTAGTGACTATCCAGTAAATATGTTATTGTTCAAAAACCAAAAAGCAAAGGGGATCTGAGAGTGCATCACAATAAAAAGTAGGTGTGTCAAATGACAGACACATTTTGAAGAGCAGGTCGTCTCAGTGTCTCTCATTTTGATATTCCACCAACCCTATTCTTCCTAATTACTCAGTGCCAGCTATCAACTGTCATTTACCCAGGTGGCAAGCAGCTTGCCTTGTAATTAATGGAAGTTGTCTGTTTAATTGTAGTGGAGATCTGATTGAAATACTGGCAGGGAATATTGAACTTTAAGATATTCTGGGAGGATTTTTCCTTGTTAGGTATGCTGATTTGACTTCATCATCACGCCACCTCCAGGGAACAAAGGTCTCAGGTGAGAGCAGCCAGTTTCTTGAGCAAGGTACGACCAAGTGAGATAACACACTGCTAGGTGTTAGGTTATCCCACACACACTTCAATCCTCTTGCCTTCAAGGAGGAGTAGGAGCTCAGGGTTGCAGATAGCACAAATCCATACAGCAACACTGTTTTAGCCTGGATTTAGATTGATGATTTAGCCTGAACTTCTGTGAAAGACCATTTTTTCTAAACCATAATTAATATAGAATGTTTTCTGCTGTTGGCAAAGGATTTTACTTCAGAACTTCAGGAATACAGTAAAGGATGTTTTGGCCAGTTCTGCTGTGATTACATAACGGAGAAATATGTCAAACATGAAAAGAGGAGTTGAAGCAGTAGCTGAAATATAAGTTTTGCAGGTATGTCCTGTCTCTTCCTTGACTAAAAATAAAATCATATTAGAGAATTATGGACGCTGAAAAGTTAGAAGCAGAGAAATACTTCAGCCTTTTCTCAGTGTTCTGTGAGAGCATTGCTTTCTCACGCAGACTAGACAACAACAGTGAAGACGATTTTGTAAACTAATTCTTTATCTTTGCACCTGCTGTTGTTCAGTTAGTGTTGTTATGGTACACTGAGGAAAATATTTTGAAATGGGTGTTGTATAGCCTCCACCAATCATTCTAGGAGGTGGTTGATCAAGGGACCAATAGTACCATGCTAGTCTTGCAAACCAAGTTATATGAACCGATTTATAATTAATTAAATAATCCACCTTTTTCCTGAACTTTGATTGTGTCGTTTCTCGCCACTCTCGGTACGAACAGCGACAGAGAATAGTATTCTGAGAATCATTCCTTTCCTGAGTGTTTGATTAAGAAGGCATATAAATCCACACCAGCAGGTTGTGTCTGGTACTAACCAGACTAGTTTAGCTGCTGTTCTCCATCCTTTGCAATTTTTTTAAGCCTTCCTGGTTTCGTACAGAACCCACTTCTTCCTGAGAGAATAGTTTAAAAAGCTAGTTAGATGGAAACACTATTAGAAAAGGAGAGATTAATTCCTAAAGCATTTTGTGTGAGTGTTGACATGTTCCATTTGCATTTGATGATCAGTTACACATACATAGATAGGAACACTTTTGCCATGAATCTCTCTTAATTTGTACATGAACACGTTCAAAAATCACGTGCCTCAGCATTTCAAATACAGAGCTCATTTTCTAATACAAGGCTCATGTTTGCTGCAATATAATTGCGGGGGGGATATGTGTCTACTCGGAGAACAACACAAACTGCTTTTCCTTGCCTTCTTTTTAATAAACCAGAGTAAAATAGACACTGAGATGTCTCAAACACACTGATGACATTTGCCTCATTAGGTCTGGGAAAACTATCTGCTGGGCATGGAAAGGTTTGGAAGGAAGTGAGATGCCAGAAGTAGCATGGGCAACACACAAAGAAAAAAGATGACATAATTGACAAGCACATGAATAGATGCTTTTAATGACCACATGCAACATCAAGCAGCTGTATACAGCTTGGCATTTCTCTGGACTAATCTACTAATAGACCAAAGGATAGGAAAAGAAAAAAAGAAAAAATCACTGGTCTTTTGTTTGGAGGGTTCTGCAATATAGCAATTCTTTTGGTATACCACCAACACCAATAAATGTTTGTGGAGAGAGAGAGAGAGAGAACACCAGTCCGTAGCAGAAATAGCATGACAGGGGGAATAGTAAAGTTTTGTTCACACTTATGTCAGTCAGGTACTAGAAAGGCTCAGAGTAGGATGAATGTGAGACAAAACACAGATTTTGAGACAACAGGAAGTTGTCTCAACACTTCCACTGTTACTGGAAATTGGCATGACTTGCATAGCACTCAAAAGACCTTTAGGGGAAAGTAATGAAACAGAAGAATAGGCAGAGGCTCAGTTATTTTTTCATACACTATTGCTAAATTTCACATAGAGAGGCAAAATCACATGTAAGATATCACAAAGAGAAAGACTATCCAATGAGATAAGTTAATGAAGTTTGGGAGTAGATAAGCTCTCTCCCCATTACTGTAAGTGTAATTTTACATGACCATTATATTATTTTTTTTCATTTCTTTTTCCTCAATCAGTTTCAAACCTTTCATTTAAAAGTGTGCAAGTCTTTCTACAGAAACAAATTCGGTCCCACTCGTGCCCTGCTGAAGTTGCTCATTTGCATAACATGCCGTTTCAAATGTGATTTATTAGTAAAATACATGCTTTAACGACGTGCCTTGTTTCTTAATTTATAAGCCTGGGTTGATGGTGGTTTTCCTCTGTTAAAGTTTTCCAGATCTTATTGCCTTGCATGAGCAAAACAGTGGCCATTAATCAGTGCAGTTGACTTCGTTACACTAAGAACTCCCTGTTGTCCCAGCATTTGGGCAGGCAACAGGTTTTTAGGACCAGCCTTAGCTGCCTGCTGCAGAACTGCGCCCAAGATGAGCTGGGACTTGTCACCCTCATCTCCTCCCATTCAGAGCGAACGGTATGAAATAGGGCAGCACAGTACAGATGGACATGCAAGTCTGAAAGGCTCAGATGACGATAAGAGGAAGCAGACCTCGTTTTCCGTGCTCCAGAGGGGTTGTTCTTTCTCTCTGTAATTCTAATTTAAACCATGCCTTTTTATCTTGAATTCAGGGTTGTGGAAGCAGAAGGAAAAGCTCCCCTCCATTTTCCCTACCTCAAACACTGGGGCAATCTTAGTGTTAAACCTGCTTTTACTGCACTGTCAGAACAGCTGTCTGAACCATATCAGCATTTTGCATGCATTGTAAACTTGGAGAAAAGAAAAATAAGTTAATTGAAAATGTGCTGCAGTTTGTGCCAGTCTTGCCCATGTCACCCTGAAAGAATTCCCACCCCTTACACACACTTCTTCAAGTATTTACAATTTATCTGTGAGACTCAAGATTTTCATAACATAGAAAGTGTCATTTCTTTACAAATGCATGGAAACCCAAAATTTCCCACTTGTTACTGGAATAGGTTTGAAAACCAAGGAAGATGGTTATGAAGTAAAATTTAGATTAATTAAGATTAGTTTGTCACCTTGTGCAGAGGGGTAGAACCAGGTGACATTACTGAGTACAATAGCAGGAAAAATACTTTTGCTTAACAATTTTCAATTCAACTATTTCCCACTTAGTCAAATTACAAGTGCAGTTTCTTCACTTCCCTGGTATTAGTGGTTACTGAGGAAGCACTAACAGAGGGTCTACTGCACAACCTGAAGAACATTACAGAAGTCCTTCTGACAATTGATGAACTGCAGCTCAGACACCTAACCCGTGTTACAGAAAAGATAAACAGACAAATACAACCAAATAAGCCCCTCCAAAACATACTGTCATAAACCATAAGAGCGCCCAAGGGACTGGGATTACTGGAAGCAGCTCAAACAGCCGTAGGTTTACCCAGCATTTATTATATCACCAGATATTAACCTGTCATCAGTGGATCGTAAAGCTCTGTCAACCTTCCTCTTCCTCTTTTCTCCACTCCCAAGCACCAAACAAATCCTCTAGTGGAGGATTACTATTCAGAATTTCCCATTCCTTAAAATGAACCAGCCAGCCAATGATGGTAACAATCCTGTAATTAAATTCACAAGATGGTACTAAAAGTTTTTGCTGAAGGAATGAGATCTAAGAGGTTGTTCATACCAAAACCTCTCAGTAAACTATGAACTATTCTACAGTTATGGTTGGTAGAACTTGCCAATCTTCTTTTTAATGTTCCTCTTAGCCATATTGGAACATGAAAATATTGAAATATGAAACTAACCGATATTAATATAAAGTTTTCTGGATGGGTCTCAAAACAGAAAGATGTCCAGAAAAATGAAATTAAAAAAATAAAAATTAAAAATCAAGTGATTGATTTGGAGGATAAAATACTTAGAATTACAAAATGGACTAACGTTTATCATTAGCATTTATAGTCTTCCAATAATCAAGAGGAAAAGATTCACTGCTGGAACCACGAAAGACTTCAGTATTTTAATGACTACAGAATAATTATGACATGTAAGTATATAACCAAACTTTGCTCATTTACAAATTGGAGAGCAGAAGAGAAAGATGAATGGTGGGCTCGCTTCTGCTTATTAAAGGCTTTTTTGTGTCAATACGTCAAAGGCAAAGAAACTAAAATCCAGTAGATATAGGTCTCCAGGGAGCATAACGAGTCAGGGATTTTCTGATGAAAGTTTTTCCATAAAAATTGGATTGCCTGAAGGAATGTATGAACCAGTTTAGATGAGAAGACCCTTTCTGGTTCAAAGAGGGAAAGGGGGGAAAAAAGCCCATTTTCTCCTACCTCTAAATAAGTAAAATCTGTAATAATTAGAGCACATAACTGGAGCACAGAACACCTAGCCCAACTTCATCCCAGAAATCTCTCCTACCTCTTAAGCTGCAAAGTAAGCTTGATAGGTTTTTTTTTTGGAAAACAGAATTAAAACAAAGAGAAGAGAAGAAAGTAAGAGACATCTAAGGAAACCAACTGACTGCTGGTCACTGTGCTCATCTTCGATGTGAAAAATTAAGTCTCCAGTCCACCTAATCAAGATAGAGTCAGTCCTTTAAAGTTCAAGCAGGTACTCTGCTAGCTTGGGTAATGACTAGCCTGATAAAGATAAGAACTGGTCACTTGCTTTTCATGAAAAAGTTTGAAGTTTCCTCAGTGCATAATAATACAATGACAGCAACAAAGTCTTGAAAAGCTCCAGCAGACAGAAGCACCTAAAGGCTCACTTTTCTACCATCATTGATATGCATACCCAGCGTGAGTCATACTAGAGACTGCATAAGTCCTACAAAATTCAAATTAGAGTGGCAATTCGGTTACAAGCTTCAAGGATGATTTTATGCCAGTTCTGGTTTCAGACAAAACTACTTTTGCTGTCACTTTGTTTTGTAAGAAGGAAGAGAAAAAAGGGGCTGAGGCACCAAGGTAAATATCTGCTGTGCAGAACAACCCTCCATACACACCCCACTGGTGTCCCCTGCTGAACCCATGGTCCATTAAGAAATTAAGAAAAAAATCCCCTTATTTCACTACTCCCAGATGCCTGTTCGTTTTTCGTTCACTCAGTGCAGAATATCAATACATGGAGATGCTTTAAAACATTGCCACCATGATTTCATTCTTCCAAAATAGACTGAAACCACTGAAAGACAAGCCATGGCTGCCTCCACATTGGAGTAAATGGAGAGCAACATCAAAGTAGTAAGAGGAGATGATCTAAATTTGAAATAGGCTCAGCTGAAGTAAGACCATCATCCTTAACTAGTCTAATTAGAGTATAGGATTCAATTTGGAAAGTACATTTTTAATAAACATATGTTGAGGTGCATTGCATTCTTCTTGAAAAGGCTTCAGAAACACGATTATACTTTACAGATCTGTGAAAAAGAACAGATATGTCTCGTCTTTGGAATGGTGTTATGTAAAGTTTCTTTCTTCTCTAGACTAGCACAAACAACAAGATTAAAAGCAATTCTGAAATAATCCAGGATGTGCACAGTGTTGTCGTTTCTACAACCAGTATCACGTTAAACCTCACCCAGCAAAATAATTAGCCTGAGTTTTTTGTTGGTGTGTGTGTGTAGTGTTGGTTGTTGGTCTTTTAAAAAACACTTCAATTTGGATCAACAGTTCTGAAGAAGAACATAAGATGCTGATGATATTAGAGTAGCCCCTTTGAATCATGCCTAATAAAAAGAGCTAAGCCTCAAATAGCTTGCAATTGTTAAGAGATTTCAATGTCTAGAAAAAGACAGAATGACTGATGATGATTCAGAATTAACTGCGACTTGGTGTCACGACATGCCCCAAGTACAGCACTAATACCAATAGAGCAAACCCTTTCTTTTGTTGCACCCTATAAATGAGATTTACTGTCGTGCATACAAAAATCTTCAGGAAAAAATATCTGGCTGAGCAGTTTTTAATTTAACACGCAAATATAGTGTTTTGCATAAATATTCTTCTCTTTTGACTCTACCCCCAACAGCTCAACCCACCAGAAGACTATCACACTAAAAGTTCCCTTTATTAGAGTGCTTGCTGACATGAACTAAATTCTCAAATTAATGACAAAATCCATAGGGAACCAAAATCACTACATGGGATCAATCCCTGTACAAAGAAGCTTTAGCTGAAGACCAAAGCAGTTCATATTACTTAATAAACTATTAATGTTACAATTTTTAAAATATGTCAGTACAAGGGTACATTATACACATCTCCTTGCAAGAATTTCATCAAGCTGAGTTTCTCTCATACTGGAACAGTACTTTGGTACTCTTTATCATCTTTAGATAGATGGATAAAGTGGAGCATTTCAACCTCCAGAATCTTTAATTTTAAATAGATGCTTATGTTTCATCAGATTAAAGTTGGAGATGAAACATATATAATAAGCTTACTTAATCATCATACTTTATAAGGAATATTTAAAAATTCTCAAGAATTGCTGGGTGTGGGGACCATTAATTTGGGAAAAAACCCCAAAGATTAGCTGTGTTCCATTTCAGAGTATCTTGATTTTCATCAGGAGTCAGTGTGAACAATACATTCAACAACAGGTTGTGAGAGAATGAGGGAGGATGCAGCAACATTTACATAAATGTTAGAATTTTACTTTTGAGTATTACAAATTTTTTTGATTATAATCTTTTAAAACAAAAAAACCCAAACCACAGACAAACAAATAAACAGAACCCCACCAAAACCCCAAAACTGTTCTTCCCTTCTTTCTCTGTCTTACTCTGAAATGATCTGATTCATTAATATTTCCAGCTCTAGGTAAAATCCTTGTCATACACTGAAGGGAATAATGAAACTACTCATTGTAAAATGTCTTTTTCGCATTTTAAATTATTTTGGCATTTACAAGCATATAAAGTGTTCTTCATTATCTACTGTACAGTGCTGGGAAGCTACCAAGATGATAGTTTTGACAAAATGTAGCAGGTTAAACTGAATATGAGCATTTTGAAAGAGGAATTTGGTTCTGCAGTTCTATGGGTAAAGCAGATGCACAAGTAGCAGGACTAAGAGAACCCTTTGATCTCACCTACCTTTCATGTATAATTGACAGTTGTAATTTGGTTTCGGGGATGATAGAAAGGCAGCTGAGACGTTCTACGAGATGCCTGTGTACAGAGAAGCAACATATGCTTGATACAAACTGAAAGGAAAATACAAAGCCAGAGGAATCAGCATTGCCGAGCACGAGTGCTGCACAGCACAGCAGTCAAACACAAAAGGGCAGCCCATGCAGCCCTCGCCGCTGCAGCTGTCCTTTGGTCAGGCTCTGGGTCAGTCCTTTTGCCCACACAAGGGAAGAGAAGTGTATTATGTTGAGAAACACCCAGAAGCAGGGGAACAGATACAAGTTTCTTTACAGAAAGCAGGGACAGAGCACAGAGAGGGCACAGCAGGAGAACAGTGTAACCTGAGAAACACCAGCTGAATACCCTAATATTTGTTCTTGGTTGCGGATTTTTCAAAGGGTAAGGAGAAAAGAGAGAGAAGTTTTAATCTAACAGATCTCACGGACATTTTTCCAAGGTAGTAGTTCTGCTTTGATTCACCCCTGGCTGCTCATGACGAGCACTGAGAGTCCTACAGGTCGTGCAAGCAAACGGCTGGAGCATGAGGTGTATGAGTTGGTGGTAAGAGAAGGAACTTCTGTCTTCACTCCCTCAGGACTTTCTGGTTGCACTAGCCCACTTCTGCCTCACCCACCCCTCCAACAGACCTTTGAAACACTAGGAAACAGGCTGTAGTGACAGTGGTATGGGAGGCAAAGCTTTAGGTTCAAGAACGATGTAATCACAGAATGATTAATTTGGAAAAGACCTCTAAGATCATAAAATCCAACCATTAACCCAACACTGTCAAGCTTACCACTAAACCATGTCCTTAAGCACCACATCAACAGGTCTTTTTACAAACTTCCAGGGATGAGAATTCAAAGACTTCCCTAGGCAGCCTGTTCCACTGCTTGATCAATTTTTCTGTAAAGAATTTTCCCTAATAGCCCATCTAACTATCCCCTGGCACATCTTGGGGCTGTTTCCTCTCATCCTGTCACTTGTTACTTGGGAGAAGGGGCCAACCGCCACCTGGCTACAACCTCTTTTCAGGGAGCTGTGGAGAGTGATAAGCCTCCTTTCCACCAGGTTCTCCAAGCCTCCTTTTCACCAGGTTAAACAACCCCAGTTCCCTCAGCTGCTCCTCATAATTTACAAAATAGAGCCTTTATTCATTCTCTGGCAAGACTAAAAAAGAAAAAATGTAGAGGTGTTGACATTGGCCATTTAAGGGAGGAGTTAAGACACTGGCACTTTGACATTTTGGTTACAGGGGCTAAAACTCAACTCTCATATGCTTTTAAACAAAAAGTCATCTAAGTAGAAATGGGAAATTTACTTATGTGCAGGCAAGTTAACACTGTAATTAAGATTTAGAGTGAGCACAGACAAATCATTCCTACAATGGGATCACTTCAGTACATCAAAGATAGCACAAATCAAGACTTCACAACACAGATGGGTCCAATTTGCTGCTTTTTTCAATTTGTATGGGTTTTTTGGTCTTACAATAAAAATATTTAATGCAAGAGTTATTTCTATCATGATTAATTTCTGTTAATCCACACTGTTGATCACTACTTTTTTTCAAGTATCACCTTGGGAGAATAGATATTATTATTACAGGTAGAAGAAAAAAAACCAAAAACAAACAAGTAACTTTCATTACCTGTTAAATACTGGCAAAAACTGCTCAGTAACAAAAAGGTGCCTAAATCCTGAACTTATTGGCAAAGAAACAGGAAAACACTCTAAGGTGTATAGGGGCAGGGAAAGGCTGTCCTCCAAATCAGGACCCTGTGTGCCTAACTGAGGCAATGCAAAGCACGAGGCCTGAAGTCCTGGATGCCTCTGAATTTTCTTGATGTTTCTACAACAAAAGTTTTTTTTCCTCATTTCAGAGGCTTCAGTGCATTATTTTTTTTTTTCTGGACTTCATTTTATGGTAATATTTCCACATTGTTTTAATTGCTGCTAATTCTTTCTTCTGTTGGGATGTATAGCCCCAGGCAAACTCCAACAAGCCTAAGGTCTGTAGAAAGATATTAAAACTGTTTTGTGTGAGCACAATTCGCCTTGTGGGAGATGCACTCTGGGACTTTGCACAATAAGCACAAGTAGCAAACCAGCAGAGTCCTGCTTCTACCACTGAATGCTGGTTCACTCTCAGTGGGCAAGATTTACCCTCTCTCTTTGCCCAGGCTACACTCTGGGGAAAGTCACTTGTGGTCAGAACAGAATTTCACTCATGTAACAGTGTTCTCCATCCACAGACAACACAACTATAGGAAAAGCAGTGAGGTACATCCTTGGGGAAAAAAAAAGTTTTAAAATGAGAGCTACGTTGAAAGAAGGCCATTAAAAAAAAAATTAAGCTAAGCAAAGAGAAGAAGATGCATTAGAAATGTCAGACCCAGGTAATAGTTGAAAACTGTCTCTCCTCTCTATGCTGCTAAAACAGACATGTGCAAACGACACTGAGTGATATCACATTACAGGCTCAGTTTACTGACCACCAGTGTGACATCAGCCCAGGCAGTACTTTGTGAAGTGCTATAAGCAGATTCATGAAACTTGTTTATCCTCAGGAAAGTCAGGTGTCGGGATATATGCAGCACAGGGATTTCTTCTAGCTCCAAAGCAGTTTTAAACCTCAAAATCCACAACATATACAATAAATCTGTAAGACAGATGGCCATAAATCCCTAATGAAGCACTGCCAATATAAATATTGTAAAAAGGATAAATAGCTTTTAATTACACCATTGGCAAGAAAGTTGGGTTTTTCCTCATCTTCATTCTGCTGTTCACCAATTTTCCAGGCTCTCTCAAGCACTCAGTGTGCACAGCACGGCTTAGTGGTGGCGCCCCATTCTTCCACTGCATGGCGCTTACTCTCCTACATCTTTGCTTCTCTTTTTTTCTTTTTTAAAAAAAAACAAAACACAGCATTGTTGATGTGAGCGTATGTGGAAGGCACAGTTTTACATACAGAAGAAATACAAAATATGAAAAACTAGTAAGGGCAGGAAAATCTGATAAAGATAAACAAGCTACTGAGGTTAAAAGACCAGAAGTAGAAAAGTTCAGTGGTTATAAGCAGGGGTAGGGAATGACTCTCTTTAAAAACCTTTCAGCTCTTTTCCAGGCTGTTCTCACGCTCTGCTGCTGAAGACAGCACAACACATATGTGTTACCTTTCACTTGAGCTAGCCTGTCATATTTAGTCCCGGCTCAGAGTTACAGTTTAACTCATACCTTTTCAGCACTCTGCTATTCCTTAGCCAGCTGACTAGCCAGGTAGGAAATAGAATTGAAACCTTTTTCCACCTCTTTTCAGGCTAGGGGGACCCTAAGAGCATTATGAAATCAGTAATAGATTTACTTCTCAAATAAAAAATATTTATACTGTATACTTGACTATAGTATATTCAAACTATATATTCAAGTATACTTATACTTGAACATACTATATTCAAACAAACAAACAAACACACACCAAAAAAAACCCAACAAAAAAACCCCCACCCACAATTACATATCTTTGATGGTTAGGTTTTTCATTTATCTCTCATTCTTGCACAAGCAGGCTAAACCTTTACCTATGAACCAGAAAATCTCCTCGTAATCTCAAGAAACCAGATATACTACCTTGCCCAGTATGCAGGTAATTTCCAAATTCTCAATCACGTGACAAGTCCACAACTTCAATCTAGTGAAATGCCCTTCAGCATCCCCTGGCAGCACATTCAGATTTCAGTATTTAGCGATACTGAACTTCCTTCCTCTTCCTGTAGAGTATATAACAATTATTTCCTTGCCTTTAAAATCTGCAATTTATTTCAATGCATATACCTATCATAGCAAGCTTCCTTTATTTCTACAGATGTTTTAAAAAAGTTGCTTTGTTTTGAAATAGAAAAAAATTTCTCAATGCGGTAATAGTAGAAAGGATGATTTTTCTTTCTGCTTTTAAAATATATTTTAACCCACCCTACAGCTATTGTAAAGTATAAAATAGCAGGTACCTTGTAAATGCAATATTAAGCATCTTGCTCATGTGTAGTGGACATACAACTTAGTATTTTCATATAGCATTATACATTGCCTTCAGTGATTTCATATAAATGTAAATATTGGTTTAGTTACGGTTGCCATGTGTGAATGAGTAATATTGGCATTCCTACACCTTTGAGGGAAAATTTCAATTCACTTGATTAAACTAAGAGAGAATTGTGTTTTGAGGAATAGGCACAGCTGTAAGGTCTTAATTCACAGCAGATTCTAACAGATGTAGAAAATCCTCACACTTTTTAACTTTTCCTCTGGAGTTTTCAGCAGTCTTGACCAAGAAACACTGGAAAAAAATAAATACAAATAATAAAGCTTGGTGATCTTGCTAAGCCCACAGTCATTTGCTTAGACTTTTGCTCATCTGAAGGTTGTCTCTAAATAGCCAGGGAAGTAATGACTTTATTTAGCTGGTAGATAAATTTTCACCATTGCTAAACAAAAACATGAGTGACAAGGCTGATTCTCGGAGCATTCAGACAGAGCATTCAAGGTTGAAAGTACAAATATGTGTATGTAACTCCAGAATTGCTCTCTCTGCTTTTATGAGAAAGCAAAGAGAATAAGGGAGTGGGTTTTTCCTCAGGAGATTGCTGTATTCCAGACCTGGCAGTCATAAAAGTGTGTTATGAATAAAGCAGAAAGAGACCTCCAGATCGCAACAAGACCATTCACTTCTCACCACTGCCATTGTATACAAGTGGAGTTACTGAATCCCCTCGCTCATGGTGCCTTGTGACATCTTAAGACTATCCTGTTTCCCCATTCTATAGAATAGTTTAGATCAAAGACCTAAAGAGTACTGAAAATGTGAAAATAAATTAACACAAACTTCAAAATCACCATACTTGTCTGTAATTCATTTAGCCATTATAGATCTGATGCACTTTGTTGCAGAGTGCCAGAATGGAAGAACACAGACACAGTAGTTTGGATATTAGGGAAAAATTCTTCACCAAAATGGTTGTCAGGGATCAGAATAGGCTGCCCAGGGAAATGGTGGAGTCACCATCACTGAGGTATTTAAAAGATGTATGGATGTCATACTTAGGGACATGTTTCAGTGGTGAACATGACAGGGCTGGGTTAACAGTTGGACTCAATCTTCAAGTTTGGAAAAGACTTCTATGATTCTAAACCACAATTACTAGAAGTAAAAAGAAAAAAAATCCCAGGGTATAGTGTTAAAAGATTAAAGAGTAAAGAAACATGATTTCTCTGCTGTGGAGAGACTATCACTGAAAGATAAGCAAGCAGAAAAGAATGGAAAAGAAACAGTGACATTCAGAAAATTAGTCTCACTGGAAAGTGATTTACTTCTCATTGCTGTAATGACATCAAATTCTGTTTCAGGTGCATTAAATATACGAGGCTGTTAGTGTTAGTCATCAAGAGTGAAAGGAGTGACACTACTTATTAATCTTGATAGATTTCAAGATCCAGAAATGATGATTAAACTCCTTCACAGAGGATGGTAAGGGACCGCTGAAAACTTCATCCCAGGAATTCTTTCAGTTTAACAAGTTTTGCACTTTTTTTTTTTTTTTTTCCCCACCAGGAAAAAGCAGAGAGTAACTTTATCTGCCATTTTAAGTAGCAAAATGTCTCCCAGCAGAGCAATGCTTTCATCATCTGGCAGTCATGTCCTTAATGAACACACAGTCAATATTGCCACAATTCTCCAGTGAACACCTTTATGGTTTGTTAGATCTGGTAGCTATTAGTCCTGCTGTCCTCTAGCTATATTTCTCTCTGATCTCCCGAGTTAAGCATGTGTAGGTTGGGTGCGAGTTTTAAAGAAAGTGTTCCTAATTGCCTCCAGTTGCTTCTGGGCTTGGCCTGAGTGATTCAAACTCCTTTTAAAAAGTTGTCTTCAGTAGAAGATAAATTCGCCATTTTCACCTTGGGATAACAAAGATGTAACATAAATCAAGGAAAGGTAGAAAGAGCACATTGCAATGGAAAGAGCCACCTAACAAAAAAAGGCTTCTATCATACCTTCAGATAAATTAGATGAGGTCAGCTTTGTACTTTGCTCCCCCACTGGGAGGGATTTTTGTTTCCTGATTTTTCTAGATGTAAAACTAAAGCCTCTTCTCTTCTTTGTACACTTACTTGCCTTAGGAAAGATAACATATGCCAGTCATCTTAAAATTAAGGGAAAGGTTGTGGGGCAGAGTTTTTCTTTTTTTTTTTTTTTTT
>VZTE01004628.1:405310-520013 GCA_013397775.1 Eulacestoma nigropectus
TTTTTGTTTAATGAGTAAGGACTATAAGCTAATAGGGAAGCAATGCCTTCCTGAAATATAAAGACTTTTTTGATGTTGAAGATATCCTTAATATTCAAGACATCCTTTGAATAAAGACACATTAAATCTGAGAAGATGATACCTCAGCAATTCTCCCAATGATTAGTCCAGGACATAGAAGGGATCCCCTGCCAAAAAACCCCAAACTTGCTGTGGTTAAAAATTGTCAAGACTGAATAGTATTCCACCTAATTAATATAACTAGCTTCTAATAAATGGGTAGCTGTTATTTTACAGCCTAGATTTGACCATAAATAATTACTTTCTTCTTGTACAAATAAGAAAACTACACTTCAGCAGCAACTCCCTCTATCACAAACTTGCCCCTAGGGCCAGTTCAGGTACCCTTCTCTGCTACAGTCCTTTCACTGTGCCTTCCCTTTTACCTTTCCCCCTCCACAATTCTTAAGAAAGATGAGGCTTAACCACCCACAGGTAGTTTGACAATGCGTAGAGATACAGAAGATATGACATTGAAATAGATCCACTCCCCACCACCCCTTCACTAAAGATGAGTTCCTGCCCTGCACTGCTGCCATGGTCTGCTAAACACCTTCCTTTTAACCTAATGTATCATAGAATGGCTTGGGTTGGAGGGACCTTAAAGATCATCTAGTTCCAATCTCCCTTCCATGGGCAGGGACATCTTCCACTCTATTCAGGTCCAAGTACTTATCCTTACCTAAATTGCCATTAAACAAATATACTCACATAAATTTGCCTTATAACTGAAAACATAAAATTGGATAAAACTGAGGAGAAAGATCACATACCTGCAGGTTTAAAAGACAAAAAAAATCCCAAACAAAAAAAACCCAAAAAACAGCACAAAAGATACCCTTCCTTCACCTTCTCCATTAAAAGCTTATTTTATTCCACATTATCACTGTGAATCTGAATTTGGCAGGAAAAAGTCTAACACCTACATTATATTTCTTTGCATTTTGTTCTGCTATGTCTTGCATATCGTGATTTGTAGTACCTGTTAAAAATACAAACATTTGAAGCTGTTTGTAATTAAAAACAACACTGCTGACAGGAATAGTCACTTCCTAATCAAGATGTGCTTTAAAAAGTAATTAAGATATAAACTGTCTTTTCACACATTAAATGGACATCCTAACTCTAATCACTTGCAATTAAATCAATCAATCAGAAAGTATTTTTGGAAAACACAATCACAGATACAATCAATCTAATTGCTGAGTTTACCTAAGAAGTTGCAGTGATCTCACTGACACAGATGAGTAGGAACAATAAAAGAATTAAACAATCCATTTGTACAAACTGGTTCTGAAACAGTGTAGAGTTTGGTCAGCATATGAAATACAGCCTGAATCAAATCACCTGGGAGTACACTGCTGGAAATCCCCAAACTTGGCTGGTTTCCTCCAATTAGTGAGATCAGAATGGAGAGTGAACCATTGGGAAAATCACTGTTCTCCTTCTGGTGAGAGGAGAGTTGCATGAGAAAAGAAGAATCGAAATTTCTTTTTTAACAGCTTTGAGGTTTTCCTTTTTAAACAGAGTGTATTTATTGTCTGTAGTGCCAAAAATGGAAAGAAAGGAGAGGCACTCCATCCCAGTGAGGACAGGCTGAAAGAGTGGGGTTCAGCCTGGAGAAGAAAAGCCTCTGGAGAGACCCTTCTTTAGTACTTAAACTGGGCCTATAGGAAAGACAGGGACAAACTTTTTAGCAGGGCCTGTAGAGAGAGGACAAGGTGTAATGGTTTTAAACTGAAGGAACATTGATTTAAGAGTAGATATAAGGAAGAAGTTTTTTTACAATGAGGGTGGTGAAACACTGGCACAGGTTACCCAGAGGGGTATTTACATTCCTGGAAAAATTCAAGGTCTATTTGGACGGCCCTTTGAGCAACCTGATCTAGTTGATCTATTCCCTGCTCATTGCAGGCATGTTGGACTAGATGGCCTTTACAGGTGCCTTCCAACTCAAACTGTTCCATAATTGTATGAAGCTTGTTTTAGACTAACTTCAAGCCACACCAGTATTTCATTATTTAGGTTTAACTGCTTGGTTTGGTATATGCTTTTTTTCATGTAGAATAATTTCACATAATAGGAAAATTAATAAATTGTGTCTTATTTCTGCAATGAAAAATGATACTTAGCTACCTTGTACCTTGCTGTCTGTTCAAATAAATTTGTCTTTTTTGAGATAGATAGACAGATAGATAGATAGATTCAATGAAGATAAATGCAGATAAAAGCATCTGGTACTAACATCAAAATTGTTTTCATGGTTTCTCAGGACTCACAGACAAATTCATGCATGCCAGAAGTAACTACAGCTTGTAGCTAAAAGAGAGTCAGTCCTCATGCAACTACCAAGTTAATTTTTCTCCAATATCACATAGCACAGGTTAATGAAACAAGAACACAGCCCATTGTTCCATGACTTGCATTTGATAAACTCTGTAACTGAAAGAATTCAACTGCTTACTCTCTAAAACTGCTACTACCAGACCATCTCAATAGTTAACCACCACTCCTAGGCTACACATAAAAATGATGTTGAGAAAGAAGGAAACAATTTACAGGTATTTCACATGACGGTTGTTTCAGGCTTTCCATAGGCTCATACTGAAAGTCGGTTGCATTTTGCCAGTATTCCAAGAGCTCTAGTGATGAAACAAAAGACAAACACTTACTTGGAAAAATTTCTTCTACGCACACTCTTGAAAAAATAATTTATTGTTTGCTGCAACTGTCACCTTTTCTGTGCCAATGATGAATCCATCTGGCTGAAGTTAAGATTTTTGTACATCAAATTGTTCAGTGTGCATTACAGAAATGCTAGGCAGCACACAAACGGAGGCAGGAAGGCATAAGTAGAGGAAACAACAGAGCTAAAAGTTTTCTTCCTTCAGCAAATTTCATGTTTAAGTTCTTCAGCAAAAAAATAAGTATCAGACATAACACTTGCCTAACTAAATGATTTCTGCAATGTTTAAGAAAAATAATTTGCTGGAAGCCTAGCCAGGGAAATATATTTTATGGATCAAGAGTAAACCAGTTGGTATTCTTAGCATACAAGCAAAACAGAAGACCATACATGATGAAGTGAGCGTGGCTTTCAGGCACTGGGCAGTTCCTTCAGTGCAGTGGTATGGATTTCCACTTCATTTCCACAAACAATGGTTCATTTCAATTCAGGCTTTCTTCCCCAAGGCCTGACCTGGAATGTCACTAAACATGACACACAGCAAATGCAAAACAGAGGAGAGGAGAGACCCAATGATGCAAAGGTTTAAGTCAGTTACAGTTTGTTTATTATATAACTCTGGAAAACGAAGCAAAATTTGTTTCCTGAGAATTTATTTTATGAAGGGATTTTATTTTGGGTGTATAAAACATAACCATAAATTGCAAGTAAATGAAATACAGGATTTTCCAAGCTAGTTTACACTCCAATGCATGTGAAAATATTGAATATTGATCATATATAAAATAAGGACATATTCAAATTCAAACACAGAAATGGGGGATGGTAATGAGCCTTAATAATTTTACTTTAGCAGGGCTGTGTGTATATCACAGAATCCCAAAGAGAATTAAGTCTATGAAGAAAGGGAAACACTGAAATGCTTCAGAGCATTAGAGAAGGCACAAATACAACCAGTATGAAACAGCTGTCTTTTGGCTCCAAAAGCTAAATTTGGTTGCATCCCATCCAGCATATTTGCTGAATGCACAGTTAGTACCTATTCCTTAAAAAAAAAAATTTTAAAATATAGAATTTTCCTTCCACCTGCTTCATGCACTGAAAAAAAAGGGAAACAAAAGAATCACTTTTGACCTGTACTCCATATAAACTTACTCTGCTTAAGATTCCAAAATGTATACCCAGTGACTCTGTAAATTAATTACATTTAATGGTTTCTTACTTCTTAGTCCAACAAATTAGTAGTTTGGCTATCTGCTCAAGCAAGTTTTCTTGTCATCTCAATTATAAAATTGAAAAATACTTTAATAGCAATTTAAAGTAGTTCTAAAGAGATGGTTTGTGCAACTAGCAGTCCAAGTGTATGAAGAGTGTTATTTAAACACGTTATGTATCTACTAACAGAAGTAGAGCTCAACATAATACTAGAGTGAATGCCTAGGTTCAGCTTTTTCTCTTTAAAAAATGTCAAGGCAGAAGTGTTGGCTTTTGGAATAGCAGAAGGCATAATGGGAGAGGGGCTGAGGAGCAAATTTGGCACCTGGATAAACAAATGTGTTATTTAGCCCAGTTAAATACAGTGTAATTTATTTATACTCTGGAGATAACAGTTACTTGTGGGAATTCAGTACAGACTATGTAATTTTATGAAAAGACTAGAAACTAATATATTTCAGTATTTCCACATATTCCAGCTAAAAGGTCAGTGACTACCAAAGACATTGGTACGCAGGTGATGTGCTGATTACTGTCCACTTTCTTACACATTAAATACCTTTATTATTGTGGAGATACTTAAACTGCATTTTGTGGCTGCATTTCACGTCGCAGGTAATGTTATATAATTGTATTTAATATAGTCATAAACCACAGGGTATTCAGTTTACACTTCTTAGCTTATTAAAAATGCTTAAACAATTTTCAATTTTTATTGCGTTCCTATGGAACATTATGGAAAAAATACTCAGTGACTATCTTTCATAGACCAAGTGCAGATTTATTTCTCCCTAAGGTCCATCTTCCTGAGACAAACTATACTCACCCTCACTGCTTTCTCTACTTTTCCACCAAAGCTGCAGCAAATCTGTGTGTTTTTCCACTCCTCAGCCACTCAAATTCAGAGAGAGGTGCCTTAACCCAAGTCAGTTTGCTCACATGCCTCCAAAATAGCTCCACAGACAAACTGATGAAGTATTGATGAGGTACATGGACAGTGGGGGCAGGAGATTATTGACTGAACTGCCCTGTACTCAGCCCTGAAGTGCTGGCACCAGTGCTGGCATCCCAGTACGACAGAGATAGACATCCTTATACTGGAGAGGAAACAACAGGCTGGACCATTAACACCATTAAAGGCTTGTAGCATCTGATAGAGATGAGGCAGAGAGAAAGAGGACTGCTTCCCCTAGGGAAGAGCAAGCTTTGGGGAGGTCTTGTCACAGTGCGTAAATACTTAACAGAGCTGAGCAAAGATAACAGAGACAGTCTTTTCAGCAGGGCCCAGTGACAGAGCAGGGGGCAAAATATTACAGAAATATATTTCTATGAAAAGTCCAACTCAAGTTAAAAGTTATATAAAGTTCAATTTAAACATTTTAAAATTATTTTTATTGTGATGCTTGTTTGCTTGGTTTTTTTAGACTGTTGGGGTAGCCAAATGCTGGACCATATTACCCAAAGAGGTTGCGGGGTCTCAATCTGTGGAGAGATCCAAAATGCAAAAGGACACAGCTCTACATAGCCAGAAGGATCTAGAGCAGACTATTCACACATTATCGTTAGTGTCATTAAAACTGAGGGTTCTTTATTTTTTAATGGCTTTAGGTTTCATATTCTTAAAAATGGCTTCTGGCGTTTGATTATGTTGCATTTCCTTCTTATCCATTGCTTGCATTCAAAATAAATAGCTGGATTTTTTGCTTACGCATCTCAAAACCACTAAACAGTAGGTATTTGTAGGATGTTAGTACTGCTTCCAGTTTGTCTCAGCCAAGATCATAACCCAGTTATCTGTAGTCATCACTCACCACTGAAGCCAACTTGGCAGTTCTTCAGGGTTTCTATTGAAAAAGGACTCTAAAATAAATGAAATGGGAATCTGGGGGAAAAAGAAAAAGGACACCCTGCAATTTTAACAGAGAAAAAACCAACTTATTTATTCTTCATTGTTGAAGTGCAGCTGCTACTTCATCTTAGCAGCAGCTATAGTTATCCTATTTTTGAAGCGGTAAAGAAAGAGGTAGACTTCTCATCACATTGTTTCTCCTACTATTGTATAAATCTGAAATTCATTAAGCCTCCTGAAAATCAAAATAGAAATTACTTTGTAGAAGGAAGAATTGCAAGAAGAGGATAAACTCTGGGTTCTTTTCAAGAGAATATTTCTGCATGAGTTTTCAAAATTTTTCGAATTCTTTTCAGTCATGATTTATTAAGGAAGGTAGAATTTGCCTTTATTATTGCAATAACTTTTAATACTGGGAATAGTCACCTTTTGATTATCATGTTAAGAAGACCTGCCTGATGAGTCAGGGCAGGCATTTGTTATCCAAACTTATTATATACATTACATACTATTACAATTGCCAGAAGTTCATCTGAGGCAAAAACTAATGTAAACTAAGTCTGACTTTTAGACACTGTTTTAGCATCAGAACTGTTTGACCAAGAAGAAAAAGAGTTTTGCTTAAATGTTACAGGCTTCCTAGAACATACTTTGATTTCACTCGTGCTCAATGTCATGCCGACCTTGGGAAAGCACAAAATTCATGGAAGAACAGTACTTGTATGTTTATTGTGAGAGAATGTGCTCCTTTTTCTTCCTTGTTTGAGCTCTGCCCTATTATCCTCATGTGATCCCAGAAGGAGCTAATTGACAGTAGCAACAGACAGGAATTAAAGCCCTTCTAGAAGATTTCCTCTTTTTCTTAAAACATCACAAATCATGTTTTACAGTGCAGCCTTGGGACACTTTCCCAATCTTTTCAACGATTCCATTTCCACCCCACAACTATTTTATTTTTTCATAAAGGACTCAAAACTGACAGTGATCTCCATAGGTGGACGTTTCAGCTCCAGAATTTGCCGGGGGATGGGCCATGCATCTAACCAGCAGATCACTGCAGAATCGCCAGAGTAGGCTCAAACCATGTGCCACATCCTGGGGACCCACCTGAGAGAAGTGCTTGGTCTCCAGAGCCGCAGTCAAACACAGCAGCCAAGATTTCAAAGAAAATCTGTGAAACCTGATAAAGAAATACATAATTAACTAAATTATTATTAATAATTATTAAATATTATTTATATGTAGAATGCTAGATATATAAGAGGAGGTAATGGAATAACCTTCCTCCACACTTTTTAGAGTCAAAGCTAGAGGTATCATTTTATTTTGTTTTAAAGAAATGTTCCATTTCTTAGCCAGAAAAAGCTGTTTGGCAATGCTTTGGAGCTGCCCCAAAAGCAGCAGAGACTGTTACAACACAGCATTGTGTTGCTTGTATTGTTGTAATGCCATTTGCATTTTGCTACATATCATAGACAGGTATGCATCGGTGCATCAGTGAAAAGAGGCAAACCCTGGGGACAAACCTAAAGCAAATCAGCTGGTAAATTTAGTCTAGTTTAGAACAAGCCAAACTACTCTGAGCTGAGTTTTTATTACATCCATTACAATGGTATTTGATACAGGAATCACGTACAGAAATCCAAAACATCTGGACACAGTATGCCCTTCCATTTATTAAAAAATAAAGCTCTTTTTTTTTCCTAAAAACAGCTAAAAATGGTTTCAGCAGCCTTGCAAAAGGATTTTATGGGGAACCAAGTGGCAGCAGAGACATTTTAGTGGAAGATGAGTTACATTAGCAACACTGAGGTTCTGCTCTGTGGCATACCTAAGACTTTTGCTTAGACCTTTTAGCCTCGGTGATCTTATTTGAATCTGTTTTAATTTTTCAACATTGAATTCTGGTCTCCTTCTTCTTCCCTCCCTTTCCATTGCCCAACCTTCATGACCAGTCCTCTCATCTTGTTCCCGGTCAATCACTATTCTGTTATGCAACTCTACTTCCAAAACTTGCTTTCTTTCACCTATTTCTTCCCTGACGCTTAGTCACAAACTCCTAGAAACTGCCCAGAACAGCAGATGGAAGGGAAAAAACTCAAAGCAACAATATGTCTTCATTTCTGTTGGGATACAGTTAATTTCCTTCCTACTTGACTGGTTCAGCGCTATGCTTTGGATTCAGTATGAGAACAATGTTGGCAACACACTGATGTTTCAGTAGCTGCTCAGAAGTGCTTACATTAAATCAGGGACATTTCAGCATCCCGTGCTCTGCCAGTGGGGAGGCGCACAAGAAGCTGGGAGGGAGCATGGCCAGGGCAGCTGACCCAAGCAAGCCAAAGGGGTATACTGTAATATAGAACATCATGCCCAGGAGATAAACTGCAGAGAGATGGCTGGGAGGGGCTGATCACTGCTTGGGGATGGGGTGGGTATCAGTCAGTGTGTGGTGAGCAATTGCGTTTTACTTGCTTGTTTCTCTGGGTTTTATTCCTCCTGCTCTCTCCTTCTCACTATTAACATTATCATTTAATTAGTATTACTATATTTTATTTGTTTCAATTATTGAATTGTTTATATCTCAGGTCACCAGATTTACTTTTTTTCCCCTGTTATTTTCTTCCCCAGTAGATGAGGGGTGTGACCAAGCAGCTGCTTGGTGCTTGGTTGCCGGCTGGAGTTAAACCACAACATAAAACAATACAAAAAGCCACACACCCTTCAAAACAATAAAAAATCCTCAAAACAAAGATACACTCCCCACTCCAGTTCAGGGCTCTATGCTTCACCACAGGATAAGAGTCTTAAGGTTTCAACAGTGCTGGTGTAAGGCAACTGAGCATATGTCAATCCCCCAATTTTTAAAAAGAAATAATTAGCATGGACGCTCCAAGAAGAGCAAAACCCGTAAGCCAATCCCTCACAGAGTTCCTACAAACTATAGCTACTGAAATAATGCAAGAGCCCTGCAGAGCTTTCAGCCAGATGGAAGCAAAGGTATTCTGATTTTGTTTTTAGGAAGATTTTCTGCCTGCTATTTAGCAAGAAGGGCTAAAAAAGGTAGGAGAATTCCTTTCTGGCATAGCAGCTTGCAATGGGAGAGTTGCAGTTTGATTGCAAAATCACAGCTGAAATCCTCTTGTGTTGAAAAAACATCAGGCAGTTTTAGCATCAAATGCTACCCCTTCCATTTTATCTTGGTTGTTTACTTGAAGGGCTGAGGGCCATATTTGATATTTAATGAGGACATAACTGAATCAGAAGTCTTTAAAGGAAATTTTTAAGTACAATGATTGATCAGTCCTACCTTAAAAAAGTAAATAATAATATGAGGCGACAACAAGAGTACAGAAGTGAACCCTGGGGGTGTAGCTAGTGTACCCTGTGCTCATGCCTCCCTCTTTCACAGATCTCTTGATGGAGGTTCCTCTGGAGAAAGGGAAGAGGATTTTGCTGCAGCAGCAATTTTGCAGGGTTTGAGAATTTCCCCACTTACAGCAAACAAGATTCACATCTCATCTTGGAAAGAGAAAATCAAGTGGCACCACATCTCTGCAGCTGCATAAACAACAGTTTACTTGGAGACTTCCTCAGGTGAGAAAAGTCAAAATAAACCCGACTGAAAGACTGCATCCTTTCTGGAGCTCAGGTATGTCACCCATAAGATTGCTTCCATAAGTTAGATACATTTAGCCATTTTACTCCATATGTCCATGCTCTGAAGGAACAAATGTGTGAAAGTTCACTGATTCTAACTGCTGTAAATTAATTAAAAAGCTTACATCTACCATACTTTGTTGGCTGCAATAATTACATATGAAAGATTATGTGACTTGAAAGCTGGAAGTGTAGAAAATGCATTTCTTGAGTAAGTCATCTAAGAGCAGCAATGGATTATTTTAGTCATAAAGTTAATTTTAAATTAGAAATTAAGATTTTAGTAGAATAAAATAAAACACAATTCACTGAAAAACTTATTTTCTACTGCTGCTGGCAGTTCATGTTAAAATTAAGCTACCCACTTGAGCATTCTCACTCAAAAATCATCTCATACTGAATAAACTCATATGACCTGAATATGTTGCTTCTGCCAATGGCCAATCAGTGTTAAAAGGCAGTAGGCTGGAGCTACCCAAGGAGCTAGAGAAAACAGGTATAAATGAGAAAATATTTTGAATGACATTTAAAACAAGTCTAACATGCAAAGCATGCAGGAAATACCTATCAATGAAGAGAAGGAAAAAAATAAAAAGGAATGTTATGTCCATTTATATTCAAGATACAGCCCTTGAGAGTAGCTTGGAACCTCTTGAAAAAAATTACTTTTCTTCCCTTCTCAAGTAAAATACATGATTTTTTCACTCAGTCAAAACCTTAGATCAAGATAAAATTGCAGATGTTGCTTTGCATGATCAGGACATTTTTACCAAAGAAAGAAAAGGCTTTTTTAATTATCCTTCAGTGTATATACACGTGGATTTAGTACAAATGAGTTTTTCCACCATTTAAAGATGACAGTTCTTGCTTTTTAACTCCTCACTAGTTTAAGGAAACTCTTCTTTCCAAGCGTCACCTTTCCAAAACCAGGAAATTAGGGATAAGTCGAACACGCGATGGTTAAACTTCATTGGGATTCACAAAACTTTTAAAACACACTTCCCTCCTTTCACCAGAATGGGGATATTAATGACATCACCATCATTTGGAGCACAAATAGCATACTGCATCACTTGGCATGTGAACAGAAGTTTGGTAGGGGT
Organism: Eulacestoma nigropectus; assembly: GCA_013397775.1. NCBI lineage: Eukaryota > Metazoa > Chordata > Aves > Passeriformes > Eulacestoma > Eulacestoma nigropectus. The sequence goes on from VZTE01004628.1 coordinate 415,884, forward strand.
GTTTTTTGGCACCACAATACTTAGTGGGATCAGTTACAGTGCACCTTGGAAATAGCTATTTCTATGTTATTGACATAAATTTTTTTCTAGGAAAAGAGCAAAGAGAGAAAGATATTTTAGTCTGTAGGGAAGTTGCAGAGTTGGGTGGAAGCTGCCTTTTTCTGCACCTCTCTCTTTTTTTAAGATTACTCCTAAAAGCAGGTACTTAGTAATTCACCAGTAGGCTGCAGCCAGAGAAAGATAAGGAAAGCACAAGAAAAGAGAAGGAAAAAAAAAAAAAAAAGGGGGATGTAGGAAAATTCCATCCAGGTTCCAGAGAGAAAGGAGGTAGCTGAGGGACTAGAGGCAAGACAAACTTTTTGGCACAAGCATGCAAAACAGTGATAGATGCTAATGGAAGTAAAACTATTCTTCATCAATCCAGGTAATCAGCAGAGAGCACAAACCACAGAGTCAGCACCAAGGGCTGACGTATCAGGTGAAGGAACCAAGCACAGCTATGCAAATGCTCATCCATGATTTGATCTCTATTTATGGAAGGTGACAACAGAGCTTTCCATTTAGAAAGCATTACCTTACTTAGCTTATCAATGTGTAAGCACCAAGGGAGGGGCTGATGTTTAAACAGGACATCTCCTCGGGCCAGAGAAGTACATTTAGCTCATACTAAACCATCAGCTTCCCTGGAACAGGGGCTATTGGCTGCAAGCAGGCTTGGCCATGAGCTGGACCAGAACAGCTTGGACTGCAGATTAGCAGCAAATGGTACAAAAATCCTGTGATTTGTCTTTGTGGGGGAAGAGGAGGAGTATGGAAGTGGAAAAGAGCAATCCACTGAAACCTGCATTGTTTCAGTTTGGGACAGGATGACACAAATTGCCCTTATATAGAGCAACACGATTTGAACTCCAGTATGTCCCAACAGATTTCCGTCCTCTTATTTAGTGTTCCCACTGGGAAATGTATTTACTCCAAGATGCTTGAGAAACAGATGACATCTTACTTGCCTTCTTTGAAGTGGATTTTGGTCTTCAGGTGGTCCAGTCAGAAATTCCCTCACATCTCTTCCCATTCCATTCAGATAGCTATTTAGTTTTGACTCCTCCTACATCACCTTCTTTTCAGGTCACTCATGGCACACAAGATACCTGCTTACATCTTTGATTTAAAAGCAGCACACCCTTTAGGTTCTAGAGGTATTACACATTTCATCAGCAGTATAAACCCTTGCTCTTCTTTACTCAAGCAATATTAATTAATGTTCAGCAGTACCGCAGTAACACAAATTGCAAACAGAAACACATCTTGGAAAAATTCACATCAAAAAAACTCCACATAGAAAGCGCCCAGACTGTCAAAATAGCTGTATGGACACATATCTGGAAAACTATTTCTCATGGAGGTCTATATAAAAATAAATAAAGCTTTTTCAAACACTTGTGACAGGTGATCAAGGGAAGAAATAAATTACCCAGGCACCCAGGTAAATAATCCTGTCCTGGCTCACTAATATAAATCTCAATAAATAAAATAATTTTATGTACTAAGTCATATTTACAGAATTGCATCCATTTGTGAGGAGGTGTGTGTGCGTATATATCTGCATATATACATACAAAAATAGGTAACATTTTATTAAAACCTCACATGGAAATACACCTCAGATGGCAAGGATGAATGCAAAGCTAGAAGTGGAACTCAAGTTTTGTTTAAAGAAAGGTTGTCTTCAGGCTTCATCAGCCTGTAACCACACCCCATGTGCAATACACACTACAGCCAGTTTTGCAATCTTTAGGTTACCCCCAGAGAGCACAGCCTGACAACCTCTGCATCACAACCTGCATGAGCCCAGCTTCATCTTCCACAGAGAAGAGAAAGTACTTTGAACCCTGGAGAAAGATGGGTGGTACCACCCATAGCTCCAGTATATATCTGTAACACTGTCAGCTTTCGAAGCTCTGTGTTTTTATGTCTTCACAGAGCCATAAAATCATTTCCTCTCTAAAGAGAAATCCAAGTTAGAATTTATTTTTAGACAAATTACAGAAAGTCATTGCTACTCTTGACACCTAAATGAAGGGGTAGAAGTAACCTGTCCTGTTGGCATACAACTAAGCTCCATTATGTTCAGAGATGCTGTAATTTCAGTTGAAGCAATATCCTGGAATTTCTCTTTTCATTTTGGGTATAGTAGATATTGACTACATATTTTTACTCCCAGGATTTTTGTTTTGGTTTGGTTTTTGTTTGTGACTAGAGATTTCTCACACTGAGACAATATCAATTTTAGAGACTTTTTTTTTACATGTTTACTTTCAGTGAAATACATTTTACTAGAAATGCACAACTGTGTTCTGGGTTTTCTTGGGCTTACTGGATTTAGTCTCAAGTGACAAAGCTCAAAACACCACATTTACTGCTTTCCCCAAGCATGACAGGATCCCATAGAAAACAGTTTGAAAACATGAGTAGGTTTAGTTTTTTTCTATTACTCTTTGTAATTGAAACTTATTTGCCCATATCCATGATGTCTATTCACGGCTGCCCTCCTTCAAAGCTTGATTTAACGTTGATGCCTGAAAAGAATGATTTCTAAGAGGAAAACTCTGCTGCTTTTCAAAAATCTGGTGTTTACTTCCAATGTCTAAATCTTAACCCTTAATGAGTAGTAATGAGTGTTGGAGAAGGCACAAGGAGAATTTTTGATGTAAGATCAGAGGCAACTCAGAAACTCAAGGACACTTGATAAGTCAGAATTTACCTAATAAATGAGCTGCATTTTTGATGTATTTTGATTATGTTATGCTTTGCTTTAGACTTTCATGACAGTTGAAAGCAAAGTTATCGTTATCACAGAAACATTTAAAATTAAATTGGTTTGAAAAACAACTATGTATGATATTAAATTGTAAATCATTCTAAAGTTTCTCAAGAACAAAAGGTCAGACACATAGCTCATGTAATCAGTGTTGCCTTTTTGATGTTAATGGCATTGTATTAGTCTCAAGCCAGGATTTGGTCTGTAGTGCCCTAAACTTCAAGTTTAAAAATACTTTCTTGCAAGATTTTCCCTTTTGTAATCCAGAACTGTCACATAAATTTAGCAAGGAAGACAAAGATACTAAAACGAGATCAAAGAAAGCAGACCTGTAAATCCAAAAAGAAAATTTCTCCTTTAGGCCTTTCTCTTCATCATACCTCATTTATTATTCCTTCATTTTTATCATTCCTAGCAATCTCCATTCTCCATACATTCTCCAAATGTGAGTGGAATATTCAACTATGAACTTCATATTTTTACTCCATCAGTTTACAGGAATTTTTTTTACCTTTTCTATTTTGTTCTTTTTTTTATTTTTAAGAAGGTTACTCCCAGAGTCCAGTCACATTGTGAGTCATGCAAAAGCCTTCTGGAAACTTGACATTAGCTGTGATATAGTCATTAGACACTTCGTTAGTATAAAGTGCCACTGACATACAGACCACTTACTTTGAAAGAATTTCTACAACCAAGAGAGTTGCTGAAAACAGAGCAGCTGTAAATTTATTTGACATTTGATCTAGTACAGGATATATTAATTGGTGGATAAAGTTGTTCCAAGATTTGCTAAAAAAAAGATGCGTATCTAGAAGATGTACCAACTTTGACCTCGCACAGTTAAACAGGCTTGCATGCTTCAGTTACTGTATAAAGTATGTAAACATCTCGACAGGAACCACATTCCAGTGGAATTGTCTCAGAGATTTTAATGACAGCAGCTAAATGAAGACTCAAAATTGTATGCCATTTAATTACAGGAAAAGGAGACACAAGGAAGAGAAGCTCTTAATGAAAAGGATGAACCAAATCTCAAAACTATCACCTGTTTTTTCTTATCAAAGGTTTTGAACAGATGCATTCAATGATCTTTTAGAGTGCTTTGCTATATATTTAATAAAAAGAATTCACAAAACCTACCTGCTGTATACCAGCCCTACTCCTAATGTAAAGTTCTGCAAGAGAGAAGAATATTTCTGATTACTTTGTGTCACCCAAGGCTCACTTTCTCTAGAATCAGCAGACCCATAGATTTTGTATAAAGTAGGTATAAGGAAAGAGAGGAAAAGGAGAAAGAAGGATAAAGAAAACAGTTTGAATAGATTGAATTAAATGAAAGTGTGCTGTCCAAACCTGAATACATTGCTGTGTAAAAGGTATGAACAGACAAGAAGGATTACTCGAGAGATGGATGACATCTTGTTCACTGCTTCCAGTCAGAGGTTTACATTTTACGAAGACATTTGTCAAAGCAACTCTTGTGCTCAGCCTGCAGCCTTCTGCACTGCTCTCCCCGCAGATCTACGTCACTAGCTATTCAGACTTCCATTTGATCAGTAGAAACTCAGCTGGAACTACCTCATACTTAAATTGTTGTCAGTTCACACAATATTCCTTTCAGGACACTTCAGCACTTCAGCTATTCTGTCTGTACCTGACATTCCTCCTACAACAGCAGTACCTGGTACTTTAGTAGAATAGAAAAATCACTGAGCTTACAAGTTATTAATGAAAGATATTGGAGAGAACTGAATTTAGGAAAGGCCCATGAAAATCACACCCTATGTATCTTTGAATTTGACAGATAAATACTCTCAAGCTGTGCTTCTCCTAATTACTTTTGAACTTACCAATACATAGTTCCCCTAATAGGTTTATGAGGGTATCACATCAAGTACTCTAAACTTCACAGCTTCTCTTTGGTCTGCAGGGCTCATTACTCCAACACAGGAAGAAATTAGATGGATCTGGGACAGTTTAATCTCAGAAACGCCACATTACCTTCTTAGTGCCTAAATTATATGAATATTTCACCAGAAATTGAAGGTGACTTGACTGCAACTCCAAGACCTTTGCTCAGATATACAAAGTACTAATTTTAAAGAAAATAAAATAACAGGGAACACACAAATATGAAAAATTATTCACTTATTTTTTCTTTTCTATTCAAATTGCTAGGGTTTGTTTGTTTGTGTAGCTAACCATGGAGTGGTTTATGATCAACATGGAAAGATCCTCCTTGTAACTATTTACACTTATCCACTACTGTTTCAGGATTCTTGATCAGGCCCTACTCTTTAGGGTAGGTTCAAAAACTCTTTATAGATCCTAAAACTGGACTAACCCAAAATCCCACAGGGCCACCACACAACTGGATCATACTGTTTATCAAGATTATAATAGCAAATAACATCTTGTAGTGTCTGAAAGAAAGCATTACTTCCTCCCTCGACACAAAGAGCATTGCTACTCCCTTAGTCCAAAGAGGATTAGGCCAAGAAAAAGCCTTGGCATCGTGATTTTGTAAGGTACAATGCACTGGATGTTAAATGTCAGTCTTCAGGATGAAAACTTGTGGTTCTGACACAAGCTGGCATATATTCTTCCTTTCCTCCAAGGAAAATGAAGATTTTACTTGAACTTGATTAATTGTTTAAAAATACCTTCGATTTAGTCGCTATATATTTGTGCTAGATGCACAACATACAAAATTCCAGCTAAAATAAAACAAAACATGAAATTTCTCCTCCTTTAAAATTTTGCAAAATAACACTTTAGGATCTTAAAAGTAACATACAAACTGGCTACAAGTGAATAATTTAATGCAAAGGGTAAATTAAAGTTTTAATAGCAGAAATAAGCTAGAAAGAGAAGGGGGGAAGATAAGAAATAAGCATTTCATTTTTTTCATGCCTGGGTAAGAAATTTGGCCATGTAATTGAAGTTATTCATAATCCATATTTCCAACACCACCAGTACTCAGTGCAGCTGTTCTTCAGGTCAATTGTTTGAGAATCACTAAGAAATAGTCATCTTAGCTGAAGAAGTGACCCATATAATTTTGATGTTAACAGGTACTCTGCTTCCAGAAAATGTCAGAACTGTAGGAGCCTGATTTTTACCTCCTCACTCATATCAATTTTAGTGCTGAGAGGAGCAAAGCGGGCAGTGCACTTGATAATCCTCTTAATACAAAATTGATCTCAAGGATGCCACTGGTGATACATAACCAAATTCTCTTCTGAAAAAAAACAAACAGCAAGAATTGTCCCAGTTCCTACATCATTGTTATCATATTGCTGTTCACCTATAAGTGACAGAACATGTCTCTGGATTAAAAACTATAAATATCATTTATGTGTGTAATAACCTTCAACAATTTTAACAACTACTAGGTACTGAACTTACTAGAGAACTAAGCAGTTTATGAACTTACAGGATAGCAAAGGCCAGAAATGTCTTGGTGCATGTATAAAATCTATTTGACTAAAATAACTGACAATTATTAAAGGCAAGAGAACTGTACCTATGGAACTCCTATTAATAGGTTCTTCTAAGATGAAAAACAAGCCCAAATCATTGAGCTCTCACAGGCTCAAATTGTTTGTTACTCAGTTCACACTCATCTTTTTCCTCACATGCTACAAAGTATCAAGGTAATACAAGTACATCTTTTAAACTTGGGGAATTTAAAGACTGATCAAATTATGAATTTGGATGACTGTGTTTATTAAATAGAGAAAAATAAGCATTTAGTGTTAGGTATATTCTTCAATAACTATGCAGATGTTTTAGGCACAGCTAGAATTTCAGTTATCTAATTTAAGATAGAAAAGAAGTACCACTTCTTTCCTCATGTGTTTTGTACCTCCTAGCTAGTAACTAAATATATTCACTTTTTTGATTATGTTCTTTGAAGAATAAAGACATGTCTGACCTTGAACTGAACCTGCCGCTTCAGTTGACAACCCACTACAATAAAGGAGTGGAAGCCATATACTTTAAGGTCCTGATTTTCAAAGCACACCAAAATTGCTTACTGCATATGTACAAGAGTACTTCTAAGATACATTGAAATCATACGTTTAGTAGAATAGAAATTTCCTCAATAAATAGATTGGCTTCTGCTTTTGTAGCAAAATAGTTAATTAGCAATTAAACTATCTTTACAGTCATGAAGCTTACAGATGTGCAAGGTGTGTCCATCGTAAATACTATTACTGTAAAAATTCATATTAAAAGCTCTCATATATAGTGTTCCCTTCTTTTAATCTAAGAACACTCAGAAGCTAGATTCTGCTGACAAACTCATTATTGATAATTAACAAAACCATTATCTTGATGCACACTGTATCCTGACTTTCCCTCCTACCTTTGTAGCCACATGGGAGGAGGTAAGATAAATATTGTACTTTTCTTCTACTGCAATTCAAAATATCATTTAGCTGTGATGCTCCCTTCTTATGATGCTCTCTTTCCTTTAGGAAAAGATAAAAAATTATGAGCTTTACACATTTGGATTCTTTTGCAGAGTGGCCCTGCTTAGTATTTTTTTCCCCTCTCCAATTATAGTCAAAGAACAAAAAGAAAGGCTTTAAAAGAGGCATTTGATAAATATATTTCTTACAATGTTTTTCTGGAAACATAGCTGAAGCTGTGAGGTGGATGCTGGAAGGCCCCTCAAGCTGAAAGCACAGATGTGAAGCAAAGAACTACAATAACATGTCGTACTGTGGGTTATGTGGTTTACATAAAATAACAGATTTTGAAATCATCCTTTTTGTAATGGGGTAAGGACATAGTTCAGTCATGTTTCCCAGCAAACATCCTTAGTCAGTACCCCAAACTATTTCCTGCTGGCCTTCACTCAGGGCTAATGGTCTGCTCCTCATTTCCCTTAGCTTTCAAGGGAAAGCTCGAGATCACATTCACACTTCCATGATTATCCTTGTCAACAGGATCAGAGGTTGCAAGGCTGAAAATATACAATTAACTTACATAAGGGGGCTGAGGGAAAGTAAATGGACCATCAAGCATCCATAGTCATGTTCTACCCGCTCTCAAGCAGGTACCAAAAACACCCCCGCACAGCTTTTTGTGACACTAAAACACATCCCTTGAGTGCGCCACAAAATGTTTGCTTTTTGAGTGCAAAGAAAGTCATACTTTAAAGAGGCAATTTAAACAATAAGAATGATTTTCAGCATAAATAACAGAATCTAGGAAGCATACACAACAAAAAGCAAGATGAAGTGCCCAGTTATGCTCTTCCAAACCATAATGTTTGCTCTCCATTAGTACAGGTACCTTGCAAGATTTCCTGGTTAAAACACTGAAAACATGTTGGCTACACTGTGAAACTCGATGCAGTTTTAATTTGGGTTCGATTTATAATAATTGAGTTCTTTCTATAGCCAGAGAAATTTTACCCAAGCTAGCTTCTTATTTTTTACCCTTAATAAAACTATTATATCATTGCTGATATAGTACAGACTAACCCATTCATTTTTATGGGAGAATATTGCATATTTCTGGCAAGACTACAATGGCAAACATTCACTGAATTTATGTTGCATCTTCTCAGGCAAGTAGTACTCCTCAGGGTTTAGAGGGAGTACATTCCAGACTCTACTAAAACTTAATTCCAGGCTACATCCTTCTGTGTGTCTGCATTAAACTGGCTATAATCCGGAATTCAGAGGTCTGTATATCAAGCTGGCTAAGCTGGTTTGAAGTGAGCCTCCTTCTTCAAAATGAGCTTAATAATTACAAGAAAAGTTCTAAAGACATTGAACTATCTTCCCTATAACCTGCTAGTCTCTTCAGTGCTGCTCCGTACTTGAATGCCACCAGGTTGCAATCTCATATACTGTAGGGATAGATGCACATCAGACAGTGTATTTGTAAACTAAGAGTACATATATGCACGTAGTATAAATGCTAAAAAAAGTTCCATCCAAAGTACACACACTTTCAGGGGATACAAAAAACCCGAACCAAAACAAAAAAATCCAAAGCCTGGTTGCATGATGCAAAATTAGTATCAAACTATTGCTGAATTAAACATTATTTACACTTGAAAAACTAGTCATTGTTGCTGTTACGCTTTTGTTCTAGCTCACAAAGTACCCTTGCAATTCCAGATTGAGCTCTTCCTTATCCTTCAGTTTATCTTTAGCATTAAATCAGCATAACAACTGACTGTGATTTCACTACAAATTTCATGATTTTAACTCCTGCTTAATTTCCCTGATTTTCAGTAATCAAGTATAAACACTGCTTTGGTTAAAGCATCACATCAGATGCTTAAAATTTCTATAATTTTTCTGGGATTTCCATCAAGTTCTTCTCCAAAGAATCTTTATTTCAGACCAGGCAGCTCTCCCTCATAAACACAAGCTACTTTCTGTATTCCTACACACCAAGCTTAACATTTGGCAGCATTTAAAGAGATTTTCCAATAAGCTCATCTAAGAAATCCCATCTAATTAATTTAGATTATCAGTGCCTACATCACCTCAGCTCCCTTCGCAAATGCTCGCAGCAATTATATCACTGAATGAAAATCCTGAACATCATCAGCACTAAAAATTACTGAAAATACCTACAGTTAGATAAGAAGAGTTCCTCATTGTGGCTTCTTACACTAGATGTCACATTTGATCAAGTCCAGTGAGCTGCAACAGCCAGCCCCACACTAAGGATCTCCTTTGCTGCTCTTAGGAGCTATCATGGCAATTTTATATGATTCAAATGAAATAGTATTTCAAAGCTGAGTTAAAACATGCATCTACCAAATTTACCTGAAGTCTTCCACTCAGTCACGCCCCCACACACAGCACTAAAGGCTGCTTTCTCACTAGGGCCACCAACCTTTCACATCACTCTCCCTCTAACAATTTCATCACCTTGGGATTTTAACTCCTAATCAGAACAAAATGCCTCAAGGCCTTCATCACAGATCAATTCCATTTACTTTTTCATCTTCCCTGTACTTCACTTTAGAGAGAGCCTGCTAGAAACAATAAAAACATCCCACACCATAAAATCCTTTATCTCATTGCCTCCTGCTTCTTTTTAGCAATATTCTTTCTACCTTTCTTTCCTCTGACAGAAAACCCCTCTGGAATTGCCAGGTGCTCCCTGCCATCATCAGTGAACCACTGCTGAAAGGCCCCATCTCCTGCAAGCAGGTGGGAGTAAACAGAAATCTAACCGGTAGCTTAAAGCTTAAATTGGCTATGGGTATCCATGAGCTTATTTGTTTTTCTAATAAGATATGTTCTGAATAAATTCATGTGCATAAGTACATTATTCAATGCAGTTATTTTCAATAAAATTGTGGTTTCATTTAAAAAAGCCCAAGAACATCCAGTGCTAATTTCCCATAAAATTAGCTAGATGAATGTGAGTTCCACTACCTACTTTTATGCCTTCATACCTCATATCCTGTCAGCAGCAGTTTTATAAGCTCCAAAGCACCAATGCCAACTTCCTACAGCCCTCAAAGTCATTTCAGGTAATCTTTTTCAGAAACTTTCACAGTATTAGAGATTTACATCACTCTTTGCTGAAACCTCACCTCAAATTCCCAGCCCATAGCTCCTTCATTTGGCCCACCTGCAAAAATGGGGATCATCCAGGTGGGCAATTGCTCTTCAGCTCACCTGAATCCCTCTGTCACACATAAAAAAAAAAAATTCCTCAGCAATCAGGAAGAAAACCAAGTTCATTAAATTTCCTCTTCATTAGTAATCTCGTCTATTTATGTTTTATCCCTAGTTTGTACAACTTGTTATTGCCACATATTCGAGGATTTGTTTAACTAAACAAGATTTATTTTCTTGAATGCAACTACACCTGGCTTGGACAAATCTGACAAAATATTCTTATACATTCAATATACACAGAGTATGCTTACACATTCACTAAGCATTCTTACAGGTGACAACACATGATTTATTTTCAATCAGAGTTTTTTGTTTAGGGTTGTATTCAGCTCTTTCAAATTAGGACATTTTTGCTGAATAATTCGCTAGATATTACTTGTGGTTTGATTAAATACACGTGTAGGTTAATATGCGATAAAAAGACTGGAAAATTTTCATCACCTAAGTGTTGCTCACATTCATCATAAATATTTTGTTTCCATAAAACTATCATGGAAAAAAATTTATTTTCTTTCTTAATCTACCTCTGGTTTATGTATTGGGAGGGTCAGCTGGTTGGAGGGGTAAAGGAGGGTCAATAGAATTAAAAAAAAAAACCAAGAAAAAGCCTGCTTCTATAAACATTTTCCTAGGAAGGAATTGCTCTCTTGCTACATGTCATTTGGAAAAGAAGTTGGGAAGGAGCTGAGGGAGGAAATGAGAGAGCTCTTGAGTGGTTCTTTTGGTTTTTCTTTTACTCTAGTTTGCTTCTACACAAGTCTGAAGACATCCGACTTTGATTGGAACTGCTCTCCTTTGCTTACTTCCGTACAGAAAAGTAAAAAACCAATAATGAAACTCAAATATTTTGAAGAAACATTTTTAAAACAGGGTCATGAAGCTGTATGATGCGCCTTTTAAACAGTATGTGATCACAAAACACAAGTGAACAAACAAGCAAATGGACATAGGAAAATAAAATCAGGAGTAAAAGTGTGTTTTCATGTAATTTAATCTGAACTCTCTGCTTTTCTCTAGAAGGGACCATCATCAACATTTGAAAATTCAAAGTAGCTCAGCTGTTGATAAAGAAATAAAATAAGCATAATTTCTGAGATAAAGTAATGAAATTACATAGGTTATACAATAAGACACATGCAGACTATTTGATCACAAAACAGATGTTTTTATAGCATTTTTTGAAATGTGATGAGGTATTTAAGCTTCAACAGTTACTTAAGTATTCTCAGGTAGTACTGGGCCATACCTGTCTCAAATATAAGGTTCCTTTTCACAGCCATGTTTAACCACTTTCTATAAGCAGGGACAGGGATAAGCAGTAGGTCAATGATAAATTCATATCACTTTGGCAAATAAATGGAGAAGGAATGTTTGGCTGGGGGATTCCTGAATCCATCTATTGCACTTCTACTCTGACATTAAAGTGGGGTCAGGCAATTCTCTAGTTACTTAATGTCCACTTCTGTACTTTAAATATGTTATTTCTTATCAGACTGAGTCCTCATGCTCCAATTTGCTCTGAAGAAGCAGAAATTGCATTTGGAAAATAGGATTTTCTTTCCTTTCTTTCTGTTCTTGGCACTCACTATCTTCATTCAACGTGTAACATCATTTTGACACAATGCAGCAGGTAATACTGTAAAATCGAATGCAATAAAAGCTACCCAGCATACACATATACGAGGGGAAGGTCTATAGTCACAAAAATACCGTTCCATTTCCATTGGCTGCAGTTCAATTTCAAACTATTCACCCAGCTTCAATAAGTCCTCTCAGATTCCAGCTCCAGAGGTGGCTGCTTACTTCTGAGCATCACACAAACACATTATTTCCTTGCTGACCATGATCAAGCAGCATTTTAGCCTAAAATGAATACTTTGGCTGAAGAAGAAGGTTTCTATTTTATCATCAAGAATCTCTGTGCCGATGTAGCATTCTAGGAAGTCTTGCATGGGCGAATGTCCCACCAGAGCACAGCGAGGCTTTGGTGCAGCCAGATTGCTTTGAAAGGGATAGAAAGCACCAAGGAAACATTCTTTGGAGGAACAGTTTACTACTTCAAAAAGCTGCACAATCCACAAGGAAAACGGACAAGAGAGTGTAGGATATTTTCCTATGCCAGTCATATATAGTCAGCTCTGTCCCTTTGTGTAATTTACTCCTAACAGCACCGGCAGATAACAGCCACTGCACTATTAAATTTATTTTTGAAAGCCATTGAGATAAAATGCAAAAACTCCTACCTTGTCCTAATGTCTTTTCTGTTATTGACTCAAACTCTGAATGCACAGTTGTATAAAAAATAAAACATAATTTCAGGCATAAAAAATACTTTCTCTTCCTTTCTGAATTTTGGCATTTTATTCTAGGAGAAATGGAACAGGTTTAACATGCAGACATTTAGATAATTTGACAAAAATTCAGACATGAAATCAGTTTGCTGCAATCTTCGTCCTCCCATAAACAGAGCAGCAAAGTGTAATTCAGCTGAAGAGATGGGATGAGATAGTTTTACAAGCACAAATAAAGGGAATTGAAGAGGAAAGCAGAAGCGAAACTGCAGCATAGTTGCAGGAACAAACTATTAGTAGGTGACAATTTGAGAAGAAAAAGAATCACAGCTTTTTCTGTTGAAAAACACTGTAATTAAATAAAAAAAATGTTCCTGATACTGTTTTTGTACTGTAGAAAGAATTTTCCAGCAACCAGCCAGAAGAATGATAACAAATTTATCATGTAATGAATTTTGTTTTGTGGTGAGGAATACAGGAAAATGAACAATGATTAAGCCCCAACTTAATGTAGTATATTTGTCACTCTCTGTGAATTAAAAAGCTAGAGGGACACTGTATAGTATTTGCTGTCTGTGTTTTGATTCATTGCGTTGCTGGCTTTCTTAGAACTGTTAATGATAATGCCTGCTAACTTTGGAAATTGGAAGAGCTAGTTAGGGTATTTTCAACTACAAGCATCTTTAAAGTAGATTTCTGGAAGGTTCAGTATGTTCAGCATAATCTTGGATCACAAAGACTGAATACTTCTATCAGCATCATATAACAGTAACAATCTTAACATTATTTATGTATATGGCTAGATTTTTATTTTCATAGCTAAAGTCAGTGCCTGCAATGTCACTGGTGATAATGCATTACCATTTTTTATCTATGGAAATGGGAGGAAAATCACATTGACTTAATAGGAAATATTATGGCAATCCCTATATATCAGTTAAGATAACTGTATTTCAGCAGGGCATAAATTGCCACAAGCTTCTTCTGTATTCAGACAACTGTGAGACTTAAAAGCAAATGCAGATATGTTTCCCTTTTCCTTGAGTCCATCAGCACAGTATACTGTGATTCAGTCAGTGAAAAGGAAAACATATGTGGGTCGCAGGGAGTACAGAGTGACTGAAAGACACCATCACCAAGGATCATAAGTAATGTTGCCCAAATTGTGTGATAATGGTGGCTGTTAGATATTACTCCATTGGTCTGGCAGAAAAATCTAAGGGGAAAAAACTAACTGGGGATTATAAACTCATATGAACAAAGATTTGGTGAGGTGGTTGTCTTTGCTATTAACTTCACTAAAATCAAAAGTGCAAAATCTATCTACAGCCTAAGGCATTCTTTCATATCAAAAGTAAAATACCTGCCTATACCCCTTCAGCAATATACAAACATACATACACATTTATGAAATATGTTTACGGTATGTATATTCACTGCCTCCACTACGATAACTTCAAGGTTGGAAATACTTTATTTTCATGAGAATGGTAGAAGAGGAAGGCTGTAAGTCAAAGTTCCTGAAGATGGCTTTCCTACACAGAAGAGGGAGAGCATGGCATTGCCCCATGGAAGCACTGGGGCCCTTCAGCCTTGACTACAGGTTAAGGTCACATTGAGTTACACACTGTGCAAATTTCTGAACAAAAAAAATGCTTTTAACCAGAAAATGAAGTCAGAGGGAGCCACATCAGCCTGGAATAAGATGGCAAAAGCTCAAGGAAGTGATGGATGATGTATAGCCCAAAATTCCTGGCAGCTGCTTTGGAGTCAACCTGGCAAAAGCAGGGGCAAGAGAGCAGCAGTGGCTGGAGAGTGCTGACGCCACGGGTGCAAGGATCCTAGCACCATATTCCAGAGGAATGTCGGGTACCAGAGCATCCATGCAGCCTCATCAGGGTGTCACAATTCTTCATCTTGTGATTCTATGCCTCACGTATGTTCTCCCCATCTGTGTGAAAAATCATCTTATTTTGTGCACACCCATCTGAAGGAAGGAGCCGATCACCAAAACTCTCAGACTCAACTGAGCATAGCACAGCACATGTAGGATGGGGCAGGAGATGGAGGTTGCCAAGGTAACCCATCATTCTGCTTCTTGTCTCTGTCTAAACTTTGATACCGGATTGAAATAACCTGGTCTAACTTTTATTATTGACAATGACTGAGAGGGTTTAGCCACGGTGTCCTAACTCTTAAGTCTTTTGAATATTTGCTTTCCCTTTTTACAAATGGTAAAAAGTTACACTCATAAGGAAAAAATAAAGTTATATAAAAAACAAAGTTACATAAAAATCTCCAATTTTAAGCCTGAAACTGTAAAATCTGAGTCAGTTGTGAGAGCAAATTGCAGGACTTTTTGTTGCTGTTGTTGGGGTTTTTTTGGTAGGGGTTGATTTGTTTTGTTTGGGTTTCCTTTTGCTAAGTAGAAATCTGATATACAAGAGAATTAAAAAGACTTCAGAGTATTTTATTTATCAGCCACTGCTTGTTTCATTTAATAGTGCAGCCTAACCAGTATAACACACAAAGAAAGAACTAGAGATCTCAGAGTTGTTCCATTTGTCAATGTTTGGGGACCAGCTTTAGGTCCCTGATGAAAACCAACTTAGATTGCTTACAGAAGAAAAAAATGATAGGAAGGACAGGAAGAGAGGTCAAAGACTATTTTGAAAGCCATCACTAAATATGCAAATTTTTTTGCTAAATATAATAAAATTGATATAAGGAATATATCCTTCAAGTATGAATGTTGTTTTACACCTCTACGTATAAACATATGTAACCATGTGGGACCACATATAACATGTATTATATAAGAATAAATCTACAAAAATACTAAACTCACAAAACCAGACAAAAATGTTTTGTGTGAAGTCAATTTACAAACAACTTCCTTCAACAGCAGGGTTTTTTGTGTTGTTTCAGTGAGTTCTCTCCTAAGTGTCTTTTCTTTTCTCCTAATTGGCCAGCCTTTGTTCTTTCACCTTGTCTTTCTGGTAGGCTTGAAAAGAGCCATTTGTTTAGTGAGGTTCGTATTTCAAGTACTCTCAAGCATGAGTGAATAATACTTGGCCAATTTCAGAGGTTTCCACTTGACAGCAGTATGGTTTAAGTCCTTTGTTGACTCCAGATGCTTGTGCCCAAAGAGCAATCTGAAATGTCTTATACACAACTCACACCTTTTTTGGACTGCTAGAAAACAGATGATAATAATTGCAAACTGAATTACACATAAAAAGAAATAATAGTTCATTCAAAAAAATTTGCTTTAAGAATTAAGTCAGACATCACCAACAAATTATATATGGTGTTGAATTGACTTGTTTCTGCTTCCAGGAAATCATTGCAATACCTGAGACAGTAACGTGGCCAAAAGCAGAATTTACAATGCAAAGGCTTCTTTACAAAACAAACCCAACAGAGCTGATTTGCAGGCCCCTCTTTATGCTGAGGTTTGTGCATCATCTAAGGGGTGACACTGAGACTCAGGTAAGAACGTACAATGTATTTTAACAGCATTCATAAAAATTAAAACAAAAAACAAAATTAATTCAGATACCAGCCTTAGTGTCCTGAATCTGTGGGAAGCCATGGATAACACAAGCTTTAAGGCATCTCTGTATAATTTTATGAGTGACTTCCATTAAATCCATTCTGAAGAAGCATACTGCTCTTTGATGCAGAGCAGTTGATTTCCTTTTCTGTAAATGCCACTAAGTTAACACGTCTGCTCTCCAGTTCTGATTGCTCCAGATTCAGTGCGGACAGAAAATGCTGTCCAGACAACAGTATTCCAAAATATTTTGCAAATGCTGTGCTGAGTGTCCATGCATGGGAAATGCCGCCACTGCTGCTGCTTCACTGCTGGCGGTCCCCACACCCTATTCCACAAGCAACTGGTAGTCTGCAAAGCACTTGCAGCTCGACAGGAGGAGAGCTGGTGGCACAAGTGGCATCCACTCTGCCTGATTTCCAGCTGAGGGAAGCAGAACAGATTGCTGGGAAGGGAGATAGGGTAAAGAGCAAACACCCATAGAGTAATGAACTGTTTCCTGGGACTAAATGCTCACATCTATCCAGCAGATCAGGGTTCCAGCTTCATATTGGCCCTCTAGATACAACTGCAATAATAGACAGAATTTAAAAATAGATGAAAGACCATTCACAACAAATCAAAATAAATAAAATCAATCCTGTCCTATTTCCATGTTAGTTATGGTTTTAATTACAAGAGGATTATTCCATGATTGAAAATGGGTGGGAGAATGCACAAGACTGATGGTTCACATGACCATGAACAGGAAGGGAAGTGCCATCTCCTGCCTTATTTACCGTCCCACACTTTCTACTGTGCAAGGAATACAGGTGACTATAGTACCACTTCACAGGTCTTCCTTTCAAAGGGATATTCCCCTGTGACCTGACCTCCAAATAAATTCGCCTAATTCAGCTGCAGCTATCACTTTCTTCTGCATACCTTGTTTCTCCAAGCTTTAAGCTGGAGAGTGCAATTTTCCGTATTTGTATCCCAGGCCTCAGCTTGCCATTACCTTCTCTCAGAAGATTTGCTCATCAATGGTAATGCTTCCAAAAACTTTCACAAAATTTTATTTTCCCCTTTTATCATAACAAAATTATTTTTTCTATGAAAAACTGAAATTCACTGACCTGCATTAGTAGGCCGTGGCAGTTTCTCTGTGCTGATCAGGTCTTCCACCATCATCTTTTTTGCCTCTGTGGAAGCTGAATAGCAACAGTATTATGGTGTATACAGATAGTACATGGCTTAAAAAGAGGTGCAGCTCTGTTTAGACAGTACTGCACTGATGTTCAGCTGTCTTTCACAAATAGAAACACAATATTTTTGCAGGACCTTCAATCCACCGTATGCTGTCAGGTCTCAGGTATATTTGCTGAACCTCTCATCCCTGTAACTACAGACTCTCCTTAGAGTCCGTCAAATTTATATAGTCTTTAATTAGTCTATATGAGGCAAGGAGTGTCTGTCAGCAAGTCTGTATCCTGCGATCTCAGGATTCTTGGAACATTTATTATTAGCAGGTCAAAAGGGAGTATCAATATAGTGAACATTGATGTGCCTTAGTCCCACAGTCTGAGATGGAAACATCCCCTATAAAATATTCAGCACCCTTTTTCCAATAATTTCATTAAACATAGTAAGACACAACAGCCTGTTCAGTGGATGGGGAATTGATGGGGAGATGTAAAACAATTCCGTCTTCCAGCTTCTTTGCAGGAAACATCACCACAGCAATGGCTGTAGCTGATGGCAAATCAGTGGGGATGCCACTGGGATCATTATGAGGTCTTTACCAGCATTCATACATTAACACAATATCCCCTCTTTTTACCCCCATGCATTGGATGGGGGGGAAGATGGAGAAGGGTAAAGGCACACCACAGATTTGACACTGGATGAATGTTTCCAAAAAGAATTGGCAGCAGCAATGCCGTTGGGATAGGTAGCTGCAAGAGTGGTACAGGAGTGTGAGCACAGTCAGAGCTTTCTAGACAATTCTATGTGTCCAGTCTCCAGCCTTTTACCTAATGTTAGGATAAACACGATTTTTCAAGCTTATTAGATAAAACATCAAACTGCACCAAGATTTAAAAAGTTTCATATTTTCTTTTCTTTTCATTCCTTGAGGTACGATGGGGGAAGAAATGCGTACAAGCCTGAGATTTTAATCTCCAAGTGGTTATCTTGATAAGTAATAAATCTAACCTTTCCAAGCAGACGTACGAAGTTAAGGGGACTAATTGATCATGTTGGCACAAAGGTGTTGTTCATTCTGCAAAGGCCAAGTTAATCCACATTGATGTGATTCAAATTAACCTTAATCAGCTACTAGGCTGACTGTGATTTCATTACTGGATATGCTACAATTAGACATCTCCTGTCTTTAAATGCCCCTCAGCTTTATTGCAGCATTTTTTTTTTTTTTAATAATAAACACCCATTTACACATCAAATACTATTAGTGTAATTGGCTTTAAAATTGACTTTTTTGTGTAGTCACTTTTTGGTTCTGTTTATTCTGAAAAGGTCAAGTAATACAGATTGATGTGATCTAAATTAACCTCAAACAGTTACTTCTCCTCTCAGAACGATATGCTGTCATGGTAGGGAAGGATCAGACAGTTCCCTTCTCTTTCCTTTTTTTCCCCCCTTCCAGATACATAAATCATATGTATTTCATTCCTGGAGGCAGGTGCAAAACACTTAGAACCCAATAAATCATCTTCATAATAGAATTCAAAAGCAGTTGACTATTCATCAGAAAACTTTAATTCTTTATCCCCATTGAGGCCGTGCAGGTATGCCACACACTGTACGAAAAATTACACTTTTCAAAAATTAGTGTTACTTTGTTGCAACTAAAACCTGATCCGAAGCTCACTTTTGCAAAGCTTTCTGCCCTTGTATTCCACACCTCAAGTAGACAGCGTGAACATAAGAGTTAACTGTAAACTCATGGGCAGTGCATTTGATTGTGGCATTGAACAAGAGAAGCAAGTTTCCACACTTTATTTTGTTTCTTGAGGAAAACAATTGTAATTTCCCTACCTCTCTTCTCCTTCAATTCTCTCTGGCTAAGAATATTGCCTTTTAACTCTGCCCTGATCAAATTGGAACGTACAGCAAGTGAAACACTCATGGAGGGCCATAAGAAACAAAAAACAAAAATGACAAATTTTCTTCAGAGGGAGTGAATTAGATGGGGAAGGTGAGGGCAGAAATGAAAACTTAAAACCAGCTCCTTACCCTGTCCACTACTTACACTCTCTAAAGAAATTTAGCTTCCACAAAGGCAGGAGGCGATGAGGAGACACCTTGAAAACCCCTGTCCGTGCTGCAGGAAGGATGCTTTCGCCATTCAGGGGTTCACTTTGGGCACCCCTAGCCCATCTGCTCCCCTGAGCTCCCCTGGCTTCCCTCCGAGCCCAGTGGTGGGAAACTGCCCCAGAAAGGATCCAGGGTGAAGCACTTGTGAAGGCAAGGAGGGACAGCAAGCCCAGCAAATTGTCCTCCTGTCTTAGGTACCAGCATGTATCCCACAGCTCTGAACCCTGGCTACCTAACTGGGACAAGGATATATGGAAATCCAACTTGACGTAGGGAATAGTCGCAACTGTCACATCATTTATTGATCAGAATAAATGTTTAATTTTGCATTTAGTTGAAGGCTGCACTGTAATCAATAATTAATTTGCCAGTTGTGGTTATTTCACATGTCCAGTCACCTTTCTACATGAAAAATAACCAGAACAAGAGTATTATTTGTTCATTCAACTCTGAACTTGAATCTGAAGAATAGTCTGCGCTGAGACATCTCCGGTTTTTTTTACTTTGTTCTGTTGAAATGCTCAAATTTGAAATTCAGCTCTGAACAGTAGGTAAGGGCAGTGCTTGGTGCCCAAAAAAAATAAAAGGAGCATCTTTTGTCCTGCCAAACCTTCTAAAAGACACCATAAGGACTGCAAAGGGAAATAGTTACATATATAGAAGAGCAAGTGGTTCTGATGGTAAAGACGACTTCTTAAAAAGTAAAAATGATTATTGGATCTCTACCACTATGGAAAATCCAGACTCTCTTTCTGAATAATGCAGCAGCTTAAATAAAGATTTGAAAGGAGCTGAAGTTACTCTGGGAGATTTTCCTAAATCTTCCAGCTTTTGGGGCTGCAAAGGACAGCAGAGGCAGCTGTATCTTTGTAATGTTCACACAGCACTAGGATTGCTCCCTTAATAAATCCTGAAGGAAAAAATACAGAAAAGCACATAAAAATTCTTTGCAAAAATTTAGGGTAACTAGTGCTGAACATAATTTGTACACACAAGGAGGCTCTCCTTTTTCTGCCTCCTATCTGCCACTACATTTTTTCAAGTGTGCAAAATCTGCAGGGACCTATTGATTTTTTTCCCCTTGTTGCTGAGTATGAAATAGAAAGGGTGTGAGACAGGTAATTGCTGATCCCATCCACTCTACATCTAAGGACAAACCTATTTTTCTTGGGATAATGGTTATGTTGAGTCTCGCCATATAAGCATTATTTGAGAGTTATTAAAGCCACCTACCCACAAAGAAGTTGAATGCTTCAGCGAGCAAATATGTATGAGAAACTTTACTTAATATTGACATAATATTTCTAACATAAACACTGAGACAAATTATGAAATCAACCCTAGTCAAAGCCAATTATACTGTGGGTTAATAAGTACAATCACAACTGCTATTTATAGGGACAGAAATACCATAAGTATATATAAAAGACTATATACAGATGGTGAAAATGACTATGCTTGGCATAACTCAGAGACAAAAATTAAAATGGATGTCTCTAAACAAACCAGAGAAAGTAACATTACATCACTAAAAATGAGACTGATCTACTCTTTCACGTCAAGCCAAACGATATCTGACATGACTGGAGCATCTTTACTTATGTATGTGTAAGACAGTGTGGATTTCTGGACATAACTGCAGTAGAACTGCCATGTTTTTTAAATTTGGATGACAATAGTCTAAAGTGCATTTGGTTTCTTGGCATATATGCCTTTGGCCCTTCCGGGAAATATGAAATATTAGTGCTCATACAGAGTAAATTGATTCAAAGTGGTTTTAAGAAAGTTTAGTATGTGTTTGGAAAAAAGCAAACCTTTTTCTTTGCTACACAAGAATAACCAGAAATATGCAGACTCACACCAAACACAAATGGCTTCATATATATTAGGATGTCATCAAGTCTGAATTTTCCATTTAGAAATTTTATTATGCCCACTTACATTTTTGTCCCCCATTATGAACTGATATTAATTTAACACCATCAATTTATAAGCAACAAGACGTGTAGAGTCAGTTATCATGTTAAGGCTGACTTCTGCTGCCTGTCATCCTAGATTGTCATTTACAGACATTTACTTTTACAAGAGCATAAAATGATCCCAAAGTAGGCTGTTACTGCAAAGCAATACAATATACTGTGGCTCTCATTGCTCTGGTTCCCTAAATAAGTTACAGTAAAACTTAAATGAGCATGTTATGGATTGCTGTCAGTGGTTTGCTGTCGTTAAATTTTTGTTTATGATTTTTTTGTTTATGATTGTGTATCTATATTTATCTGTCAGACCTAAACGTATTTTCCAGTTGTTTCACCCGACCATCTTGTTCAGCAGCACTTCAAAAAAAGTAAAAGGAAGGTTTTAGTTTCACTCTAGAATTTCCAATTTAGGGTTGGAATGTAAGGTGAAAGAAAACCTTGAAGGCAGCCAAGGTACCTGGTGAACACAAGAGCTATGCTGGAGATAGAATCACAGAATCACAGAATGACTGGGTTGGAAGAGACCTACAAGATCATCTAGTCCAACCCATGCCCTAACACCTCTACTAAACCATGGCACTGAGCGCCACATCCAATCTCTTTTTAAACACATCCAGGGATGGTGACTCTACCACCTCCCTGGGTAGACCATTCCAGTACTTTATCACTCTTTCTGTAAAAAACTTTTTCCTAATATCCAGCCTATATTTTCCTTGGCACAGCTTGAGACTGTGTCCTCTTTTTCTGTCAGTTGTTGCCTGGAAAAAGAGACCAACCCCCACCTGACTGTAAACCCTAGATAAACCCTAGTGCTTCTTTTTGAAGGCAAGCTGCCTGCTGAGTTCTCTTGACCACGAGTATTCAAACTCTACAGAAAGATCTAAAGCTGGAAAAATTACATCCATGAGAATGGTAAGTGAAGGTGCATTGACAGCATATATTCAGTGTAATAAACATTTTGTCAGCTGCTGTAAGACTGGAGAAGAGTCATTATCATTAAAAAAGTATTTTTGAATCTGCTCTGCCAGAGAAAGCAACAGTCGAATGTCATGAAGAAAATGGCAAAAAATCAGTTTGATTCCCTCATGTTAATATCTAATGGTCCTCAGAAAACTGGGAACATTCCAGAGCTTTAGAGAGTTACCAATCCTAACTAGGAACAATAGACTGGTCAATCTGATCTTTGTTTGATGACAAGTGTAAGTACTGCCCATCAGCTGGGCTTCAGAGGGTAGAGAGTGTCTTTGATGGGATGATGGATCTGAGCAGTAAATTATACAGTATAATGGGATTTTTTCCGAGGTGTTTGCTTTAGTGTTTACAAAGTGGTTTACAGAAAAGGTTAGACCCATATGTAACTAGTAACAGCCAAGGATTAAACAAGAAATTTATAGAACTAGATTTAAAAGAACAGCTGATACCATTACCAACATAGCTATGAACGTCTGAGGTCACTTTTAGCAACATCACTACTGAATGAACTTCTCGGCAGACATTATTTCCTACCATGATGTCGCGTTCCACTGTGGGGAACTGTGGAGAGTTCTTTTAAAAACGGATGGTCAGGAACGAAATGAAGCCAAATGAGGCAAATGTTGTATCTAAGAACCGTTTATTGATAACAAAAAGGCGAAGGAAAAGGAGTTGCCTGAGCAAAAGAGGGCTAGAAGAGACAGAAAAGAAGAAAGAAAAATGGAAAAGGACTGGGGGAGAGGAGAGAGAAGAGACAGAGAGAAAAAGAGGGCATTACCACCAGCGAGCGAATGCTGTCAGCATCCAGGCAGTGGGGGGTGGGCACACTGCCTGACTGTGGCCGGGCTGGGTCTTAGCGAGCCTGCATGGCTCTTGGAGGGGTATGGCTCCACAGGCGCAGCTCCCAGAGCGATGACACCGGACCAACGGCTAGTGGGGGCTTGGGGAGGGGNTTGGAGAGGGGGAGCAGGACCCTGGATAGGGTCGTGGCGACCGGCTAGATCAGGGTGAAGGGCGGGCAGTGACGGCTGCATCGGCGCGGCAGGGCTGGATGCACGCAGTCTGGGCAAGGATGCGGGGTGAAGTGGCAAGGCAGCGGTCAGGGGCACAGGAAGGCAGGACAGGTGTGAGGGCGAACCAGCGAGGGCAGGAGAGCCAGAGGGCAGGCAGGCTGGGGACAGGGGGAAGGAGGGGAGTGAGTGGCAGCACCAAACACTAGGCAGCCCCCTGCAAGCAGCAGCGAGCCCTCATGCAGCTGGTTTTTATATCCCCCGGCCCCTCTCAGAGTCTGCCCTCTAACAGGGAACCATTGGTCCAGTCCAACCTTTCTTTGCCGTCCATTGGTGGAGAGCTCTTCACAACCTGGTTGGAGAAGCTCCTCCACAGTGTCTGCTACTGCCAGCCTCGTGTGGGGTGTTGCCAGGCGAAGTGACGCCAGGCACGAGGCTTCCCCCAGTCCTGGCTGCCTCCTGCAAGTGGCAGGTGTACGCTCCCTGCCCCCACGTGCCTCCGACAGCCCTGACAATCAGAGTTGAGGCAAACTAAAATGGCTGAATTCAAACTTTATTGGCTCCTTACACATGATTATTAAAGCCCGAGAAAAACATTGACAGGGTATGAGCCTTGCAGAAGAGAAGGCTAAGAGGACTAATGGCTCCTTCTGATCCTAACTCGCATAAAATTTAGAAACAACTATTTTGTCTGGATAAGGTCTCTGCTTCTAACATTTGGAAAGATTTTTTTTTCTTTTTTTGGCCAAAAAACATTAGACATCTGCCACTGCTTGCCTGGTATTAGAAAGGTCATTATAGCATAGGCAGCAGGAACTGCTGAACTTCAGACATCTTTGGCACTCACTAATAGGAATCTGAAAAAATAGCTAAGAATTTGCCAAACATAGTCTTTTCAGAATAACAGGCTGGTAAAATGAGAAAACTATGGCCTCAAAAGAGGATCATGCGAAATAGGCAGGTTTATTTATTGGTCTTGTAGTGAAGAACTTTTTTACTTCCGTAATGAACAACCGTAGCTTTGTCAAGGGGCTGACTGCATTGGTTGTGTTCAGTCAACTGTCGGCCATTATTAATGGCAGGAGGGTGTACTACACATTTTGTTCACCCATGAGTCAAGCTAAATCCAATGTCACTTTTAACCTCAGGAAAGGAATTGAAACAACCTCACACCCTCTAAGTCATACTATATATAAGCTCTTGGAAAGGTCTTGATGACATTTATGTTCCCTGTCTCATATCCTTGGGCACACCGTCCAATTTAAATCTAACCCTGTTGCAAAAGAGGCATTCAAGATCATGATTTATTTTTTTTTAATATAAAAAATAGACACATGTAATGCATTTTAAATCTGCATATAAATATTTGCATAAATGTATTTAGAAAACAAAAATCTGAGAGAACTCTAATAGAAAGACTACAGCCAATTTGTTCCACTGTAGCCATTCAATTTCCTGAAATCAAAGTATTATCATATAGCTGAATTCTGCTTTTTAAGCAGGATGAGAAGTAAAGAAAATACCAAGTATTTGATAATATATGTGATTAAATTTATGTTCGGATTCTCAGTTGTGAAATATTTCCAGGAGATATCTCTATGTGTCTAAAAATGGCTGTTGAAATGTTATTTTTACATTTCAGTAAAAATTGCCTAAAGGTGCTACTCAAATTCCAACTCTGACCATGAAATGGTTTAACCCCAGACAACAATCAAGGCCCAGGCAGCCTCTCGCTCAATCCCCCACCTGCAGGATCCCAGATGGACAATGGGAAGGGTAAAGGCAAGAAAACACATCAGCTGAGATAAAGACAGTTTAACAGGGAAAGCAAAAGCCATGCACACAAGCAAAGCAAAACAAGGAATTAATTCCCTGCTTCGCCTGGACGGGCAGGTGTTCAGCAATCTCCAGGAGAGCAGGGCCCCATCACAGGCAATGGTGATTAGGGAAACAAACACCATCACTCCAAATGTCCCCCCTTCCTCCTCTTCCCCCCACTTTATATACTGAAATATAATGACATCACATGGTCTGGAATATCCCTTTGGTCAATTGGGGTCACCTGTCCAGGCTGTGTCTCCTCCCACCCTCCAAGACACCCCCAGCTTCCTCACCAGCATGGCTGGTCCGAAAAGCAGAAAAGGCCTTGGCTCTGTGTGAGCCCTGCTCGGCAATGACAAAAACATCTCTCTATTACCAACCCTGTGTTCAGCGCAAATCCAAAACACGGCCCCAGTCCAGCCACTGGGAAGGAAATCAACTCTACCCCAGCCAAAACCAGCACAAGCCCACTATTAACTTGTTCATTCACTTAATAGGACACTTGTATACTTGGAGGATGTGATGTATGTTAGATACACAGTAGTTCTCTGGCTGCTTCCTTGACAAAACTTCCTTTTTGATGGAGTACTCTCTTTTTCCCCTCTTGTTCCCTTCCCTAAAAATCTGGATGCCCATTGCTTACACTGCCCTGTTTAGGAATGGCATTCTCCACTTCAGTACTCCTGCTGAAACTAGATGCCACTTCCCCTCCCTCCCCCAACTGGAGGCACAGAAGGCAAAGAACCTGGCTTGAGATAAGAACAATTTACTGGAAACATCAGTGGGATAAGAGAAGGAAGAGTAACAGTAACAATATTATTAACAATAATAGTGTACAAAAGAGAGAGTGATTCACATGCAAATAAAAAAAAATGCTCCCCACGGAGCCCATGCGGAGCCCACAGCCTGACCACAGCTGTGTGGCCCACACTGCTCCCTCCACCTCGGGACCAGCACCATGCTACTCCACCCCACGCCAGCCTGACTGCTCTGTCAGCCACACTTCCTCAACTGGAAGAAACTCATTCTCCCTGGAAGAACATCCCTTTCCCCCGCCAATAGCAATGATGTGAGGTCCTATAGAAAACGTCCAGGTTGGGACCATGCCCCTTCCTGGCTACTGCAAAAGTTAAATGTCCTGGATGGAAACAGGACATCCTCCTACTCCTATCCAAATTTTTTTTGAGTAGACAAAGCCTTTATTAAATCTGTTTCTTAATCATTACCAGTTTCAGAACATATTGTTTTCTCTGGCTATCATAACTCATTTATATGTCAGAGAAATTAAAAATATAATCTGCCAAGACATAAATAGTCTTCTTTACTTATAGAGAAATTGATACATTTAATATTACACAGAGTTTTTAACTGATACTTTAATCTAATTAAATAAGCACTGTTCCTATTTTATTATTTCAGACTGTTTGACAAGAATTGTTTTAACTACACCTTGCAGAGATGAGTCATGAAATTTGTTGTCATGTTATTACTTTTATATGCTTGCATTTATTTAATAGTAGATCTAAATAAGCCCAGTAGGATAGGTATTGGGGAAAGAGGAATGAGGGAGTGGGCAAAATGGCACCTTTTTTCTTAAAATTTTCTATGTACTCTTATTTTTTTCCCTTAAATATTACTTGAAAAAAATTAACCTTCTTTTTCAGTAGTACAATGAAATTGTTTTCACTTCATGCAGTAGACATATAGATTAAATATTTGATTCAAATAAAAAACATAATATTGTATTAATGATTTAGTAATGAATGCGATTGTGCGAAGAGATGAATGGAGAATGAGTTGCAGTGGTTCTGCCGAAAACCCACCCCATAAGGCAGAATAGCATTAAGACAGCATTTCTTCTTACTCCTTTTTATTTTAGGTGATAGTCCAAAAAGCTGATATGTTACCCATATATCAGCATTGTTTTATGGATTCTTCCTCTCCCATTTTCTGCAGCCTGTTAGATGTCCTTTCCCAATAACATTCATAGGTGCCTTGCTAATGAGAAGCACTCAGCTGACGGGAGAAAGCACATCCTGACAGATGCCATTTCTTCAATGGCCTCTTTCTGCACCAAATAATGGTTGCTCTGTGATTGCTCTGCAGTTTTAGAGAGGGGTTTGCTGGGAGCTGAAGACCACAGCAAAAAATTATCTCTCTTCATTCATACAGTTTTCAGCCTTTTCTATAATTCAGCTCCTGAATGCTGTTGGAGCCTAGATATGGAGTTAGATATCTCCCTTGGCCCACCCAGGATGGGAGCTTTGCTTTTGTGGCCTTAGTGCTTTGGTGCAGAATAGGAGCTTGAGCAAATGCAAGTTGCAGACAGCCCTGCATAAAAAAAATCTTCTCTTTTGCTCAAAATGAGAGCATAAACCCAAAAGACAAGTTAGCCCTGACTGCAGAATCTCTTCACGAGGCAAATTCCCAAAAACAAGTATGAAAATTAATCAAGGTTCTGAAGGCACCTAATATCACTGCAGTCATTGAGAATGATTTTTATTGTCCCTAATGAGCATTTTATAGATACTCATATTTGAGCAGTGCCTGAATCTTTCAAAATAAGAACCAGCGTTTTCCCTGGAGAAGAAGCATATTGCTGAATGCAATCTGTCAGCACGCTGGGGCTGCTCAGACTCCTACACCGTAGTAACAGATGATCAAGTCCTCTTCCATGTTTCATGAATTGAAGGTGTAAATCAGTTTAGCCATTAAATAAGTCAACATTCCTCTTATCTATCAGTTACTTTGATTTTATAGATAAAGGTATAACTTCTATTGCAAGTAATTAAAAAGGAATAATTTATTTCACAATGTAGTTTCTATCACAGTCTGCTTCAAGCCTAAAATGAGGGCAACTACTAACAGTAATTTTTGCTTTTCTAATCTATTCTCTCAAGAGAGGAATGTGATTTCACTTTGATTTTTCATTTCCATAACAAGTACTGTGAAGTTTTTCATATAGCTAAATATAGCTAGTCCTGAAAAACATCTAGGAACCTGACCCTCTCCTTCTACTGACATGGAAACAGTAAATTGCAGATAGCCTCCTCCTTTGGCTTCTTTAATGATGAAGAATAAAAAGAAGTTCCCTTGGAGTTCCTTCAAAATAATATTATTTTTATTTAAAAGGATGCTTCCATTGAATAAAAAAGATTAAAAATAGAATTGAATTCACTTCATTCTAGCTACACTAATACTAATCTCCTAATCTTCATCTTTTCCTCACTTTAAATGTATTTCCCTTTCTATAAACCATTTATTGGCTGATCATTATTCTTACATTCTAGCAAAATTTTAAATTATATAAATAGAGCATGTTATTTATCCATAACATTTCTGGGAATTTCTTTTGCCAGGCAATTATCGAAAGAGAGTTTAAGGTAGAGCTTTGTCTTCACTGGTACATCATCGCTGAATGTTCCCAGGTGATTCTAGGCAAGAATCATACAGACATATATTTTAAGATACTCAAATGTGAGCATATGTTTCATTTCTGCCCTGCAATAATTCTTGCTGCCTTTAAAATAGTTTAACAGGTAGAAAATATTATATACCTGTGTGATGAAACAGCATTATATTTCTGTAAGGCAGTACTATTTAAAGCACCTGGTTTTCTACCTTTGTTTATTGAATCTTCTGCTTTTGATTTGGGGCAGACACTGCAGAGCAGGATGCAGCTCTTGCTGCTCTTTGCTGTGGAATTAAGCTACTGAGCTTTGTGCTACTCTCTGGATGGCCTAATCATCAATATACCCACTCGGTTGTAAATCAGCATTTTTCTCTCTTTAAAAATATCCAGACAAGCACATTGACACCTGATTTACCACATTATGATTCGAATTGAGGAAGTGTGTGGGGAAGCCAGTTCATCCCATAAAGCATTACGCCAGTTGTCAGGACACTGGAAGGATGCGTGAGCACCCACTGAGTCAAGCCAGCTTGGAGGGAGGATCAGCAGCTTCCAGCAGTGTACAGTGCTGCGTGTGGGCAGCTTCCACACAATCAATTAGATACCCAGGGAGAGGAAGAGTTCAGTTCTTAAACTAGCAGCTTTTCCTTCCTTACATGTTTAATCTGTGCCACGCAGACTCAATTCCTTAAGTATAGCGTGTGACAGGGCGTTTATCCATATACTTCACACAAGAAAGGCTTATGACTCCAGTTCTCAGACAAAAGAATAAAAAATAAAAAGACACCCAGAAGAGCCCTAGTACGTGATGGTATCCTTTGAGCAAAAACAGCCTTTTGCATTTTTAAAGCCCCAAGGTGAAAACACAGCTATACTCCCCTTGAAAGTGTAAATGTGGAAAAGCAGGCTACAACTTCATCATATCTCATGGTGTGGATTCCTCTTGATAAATGTTCATCTGGAAGGACGTTCCTGGATTTGGAAAGTCTTTATAGTGTGGAGAGCTAGTCTTTCTAAATGTTAGGTTACTTTCATTTTGTGAGGGAACTGTATTAGAAAAAAAAAAAAGTATTAAATCTTGTATCAATTGATTAATACATGCTTTTCCTCCTGACATAAAATTTGGAATAAAACATTACTGGCGAACAGTCCCTCTTAATGCAAACAAGTCTGCTGGCATTATCTTGTGCCTTCAGCTCTCTCTCAGGAGAATCTGAAGATTCTTCCTTGTTCCTTGTAGAATGGATTTTCCAAAAGAGAAACACTGGTGTAACACACCTAAAAATTATACACAATTTTTCACTTGGCTGGGCCTGCACCTTCTGCTGCTCACTAATTGATACCTAGGAAAATACTATTCTGCTTTCTGCCTGCCTTTCATGAACAGGCAGTTGGAGTTTAAAATAAATCCTGTTAAGTTCCAGGAGTGGATGATTGCTTTCTCATTCTTCATTCTGTATGTGCTGGTGGTCAGTCAATTTATTCTGTCCTTTATCCTTTCCATTTTAGATGTCTTTCCACTTATTTTCCTCCGACTTCCTAGTGTGAATTTCCAGTTGCTGGCTGGAATTCAGAAACAATGAACCCAAGTAAAGACCTCCAGAAAAAGATTTTTGCCTAAGTGCATGATTGCAGATGCTGGAGCTATGCCCAGACAAAACCCTGCCCACGTTGCTCTGTCCCTCCCTGTGGGAAGGGATTGATTAGACATGTTGGTGGCAGCAGTCACTCCGCCCCTGATGCCCCAGGACACCTCCCTGGAGGGATCCAGCCACTCCTGAGGAAAGTTGAGGTTCAGGAGTGGGGCCAGGGAGCAGCAGCTTGTCTTTTCTTGTTTCAAATGGTAATTCCATGGCAAAACAGCAATTGCAAAGGTTCCCCTCATACTGTGGTTTCCTGTTTCAGTTAAAATTGCCAGTCAGGTGTCAGTCAAGGCAGGGTGTGTAGGGAGTGGATAAAGATGATCTAGAGAGTCTGTACCGGTGCTGATGCACAGAAACGTGTCTAGAGACAAACATGATTTATTGGCCAGTGTTAATATGATGCACTATCCATATGATGCCATAAACATGCACGTCTTCTATTGTCCTTCGGAATGAGACACAGAACCTCTTAGATCTGTGGTTTAACCTTTATCAGTTACTCTGATAGTAGCTATGTTGCTTTTTCCCAAGATTACCTTTGATAAAATCAGTGGGATGGCCTCTTTCAAGTGAAAAAACTGAAATTCAAAATGTTTTCAGAAAAAAGGGTGATAGGGCTCCTTGAGGGATGTGGTGGATGTTGATCTCTGGAATGTGGGTGAGAGGAAATGAGAGGGTAGAAAAGAGGTCCAGCACAGTATAAACTATGTACTGAATGGAATGCAGATCCTTGAGGACGGGAAAATTCAGAACAGAGCAGAATGCAACTGAACAATGCACCATATTTCATCCTGATTCCTTGGACTAAAAGTAAACAGACTTAAAATCTCTTTTAACCTGCAAAGATTCACTTCTGTATAAGTGACTAGGAAAAAAATAAACCAGATTAAAAGCACTTTAAATGTACTATGACTGTAGACGGAAATTAAAACTTTGTCTGCAAAAGGAAGCAGCAGTTTACAAATGCAGAACTGGAAAACCATGCATCACAAACCCCATAGCCAAAGTAGCTGAGAGCCTGCTTTGGGGAAAAGTGCTCACGTTGTTCCATGTTTCTTCTTTCCAAGCACCTAATTCATGATGTTATCCAAACAAAGTAGCCTGTACAGTGAAGAAAGTGCAATAAATGCAGTAATGAGTGGTCACTATCCCAGAAAGGCAAGAATAAGGCTTCTTCTCCACCCCATCTCTGTTGATATTTGCATACACAAGCTTGAGTGCCTGGGCTATCAGCAGTAAAACAAAATAAAAGCAAGTACTCTCTTTAAGAGTGTGAGGAATCAAAATACATATAGTACATGAGATGAATTCCAGCAACAGGGTTAGGTTCGCAGATGTTCTTGTTTGAGGTGGATTATTTTAAGTCAGAAAAATAGGCTTGTGCTTAGGACTACCTTTCTTTCACATTACAAAGTTCACTGTTTGAGGGGCAGGAGGAAAGAAGAAACACATTTACTTAGTGAAAAAATAGAACAGACATGACATAAGAAGGAACGTGCACCACACTGAGCTCTCAAAACGTATTCTTTGAAATTGTGGCTCTGTGTGGCTATATCATCTTGGCAGCTGAAGTAATACTCTTTGCAATTATCCGTATTAGGGAAACTGTAAAAAATAGAAATGACTCTGTTTATAGCTTCATTTTAATACACTGAGTGGTGGACAGCCACAGCTCAATTGGCCTCTGGGTATCAAGGACCTCTTCAGACATTTGGATCACACTAGATTCCTAAAAGCTTTATCAGCTTTCAGCTACTGGGAGTTGCCATGCTGAAATCCAAACACGATTTTCAGTTCTCTGGCCGACCTTTTATGGGAATAAGTCTGTGTTTATAAAACACCTCTGTGCAGTTTTTTTATCATGTTGTGATCCCACAGACCGGAGAGTGGATATGAGGGGAATGAGCTGTTGTTAGCGTTAGTAACAGTAAAATGTTTTTCAAGGGAAATCATTTCATTTGAACACTGCATTTAAAATTGAAATATATATGTAAACTCTCCTGCCTTGAAATATATTGTATCTATTTCATGCCCCCTAGTTCTACCAAGTAACAGGAAAAAAAGTAGAATGAAACTCAGTCCTCTGTTGTCTATCTATACTGATGTGACCGATACACAGATTTATACATGTTTATGTTTTTTGATTACTAGGTTGGTTGCATCAGGCAATTGTGGTGTAAGAAGCAGGAGGTGTAAGAATGAGGATAAGCAGCATTTACTGATGTGTTTCACTTATTGAAACAAAAAAAATAACATAGAGCAACTCTAACATAAGATTGCCTAAAGCAAGCTAGGAAGGTAATGTGTCTGTAATGTGACCTGAAGACAAATTTGTGAGGAAAATTTTAATTTATTCTTATGAGTATGGCTGCCTTTTAGGTAGTTCACTGACCTTCCTTCTGAAGAGTATCTCTGAAAGCCGGTAAGCCACATCCATCCCTGAAGCCGTGAGTTTAGGGCTTAAATAACAATTATGGCTGTTTATGTATGTTTTACTGACACACATCACCTACACAGAGAAACACAGACAATGATCAGTCTGCTACCTATGGCAAATTAAAAAGAGAACATACTCCTCAAACACTTCCTCTTGCATGATGTCATTCCTAAGTGCTCTTCCAGTTGGGTGGTGTGAGGGGGGTGTGTGTGTACTCTGTTCAAAGTTACTTCCTGTTGATGGGGGTTTTTAACCCTGAGGATATAGTGAGAAATAATCCATTCTAATATTTGTAGAAATGCAGATGCCTCACTCTCACAGCATGGAACGGATGCAATTCCCAGAACAACCATCTCTGAACTGGGAGTGGACCATTTCATTTTGATAGTGTCAGTCAGAAGACAGGAAATCTTTTGGGTGTTTTGAAAAAATCCTCCCAAAATCTGTCTCTAGACAAGAGCACACAGCAAACATAAGGCAAAACTCAGGAATATACACACACCTTAGAAGAAGACTTAAGCTTGGGTTTTACACAAACTTATTTAAACATTCCCTGCTTCTTAAGGGAGATTAAAAACCTACTATAAACGTGTTGGATGAAGAAGAGGAGATATCGTCAAACCAATCCACTAGTCAGTTCCAAATGGGTTCACTGATGTTTAAACTAAACACTGGTATTTCCTCAAAGGGAATTTACCTTGACGGTGTTTCTCTTTGTCTGCATTGCTTAAGAACTTTTCACAGACAAAATGTCTGGCAGGAATCTGCTTCACTATCTCATGTCACAAACCTGGCTTGGGCCAGAGATTCTTAAAGATAAAACTTGTCTTAGTTTCACTCCTCCGCAAACCCCATGACAAATAATAATTAATATTAACTTGATAGTAAATTTAAAAACCTTATAGCCAGCTTTTTTTATGTAAAGTACGTGCAAGGGACCCTTATTCTCTGAGGTGGTGGGCATAATTTGCATGGCTGCAAATTCCCCCTCCAAGACCCTCATTGTAAAAAGACTGGAAGCTTGTTTTGTCCCCCCATTGCTGTATGTTCCACAAAGTTTCAACAAAAGCAAGTGCTGACATTCTCTGTCACAGCCACCTTCTCAGTAATTTGGAAGAAGTATTTTCTATTTCTCCAGAGAAAACGCTTCAGTCTCAAAAGCTGTTTATTTTGCCTTTTGCTTCCTTCAGAAGGAAATAAAAATCTGTGAGATAAAATGAGTTGCAAATGTAATTGCAATAAATACATCAAAATAAATAAATAGCAGATATTTTCCATTTATGCTTTAAAGGAAACAACTTTACCAGGGCTCCATGTCCTAGTAAAAAAAATATAAAAAAACCAAAGCCCGCAGCAGTCTATTAGGGAAAAAAAAAAAAAAAAAGCATTTGGTAGCATCTGAAAAAAAGAACAGTTTATTCAGCTTAGTCTAAACCCACAAAAAAACCCTGTTGCCTGTTTTATTGCTCCTAGAGCATTTTAATATCCCTAATTACAGTGAAGCCCATAAGAGCCCATTTCCTTTATACTTCTGTTAAGGAAAAGGAGGGGACTGGGGGCACAATTTTAGAAGCACATGGTTAGGCCGTACTGTTGGCAGATATCAGAAGAACAGAATAGTTTCTGAGAGGCCATAAACCCACTAAAATGACAGTGAGATTTTCCATCAGCAAGCTGTAAGAGTATGAAGGCTGTACTGATGGGTGACAGTCCAGATGCCCTGGGACCTATTCTATCAGGAGGGAAAATGTAAATTAAAAACCTGCCACATGCAAAAGCAACCTAAAGTGATCATTCAGGAGAGAGGTTTCAGAGTAGTCCTCTCAAAGGTGACACTGAAAAGTTTCAGTGTGTAAAAGCTTTCCTCTCACTGCTTGAAATGTTGGTGGTTCCCATAGCATGATTATTTCTGCAATTGCTTTGTGTACCTAGTACTAATTTACCCTCATAGCATATTGACCTTGTACCACTTTAAACTTTGCACAGCTATTAACAGATTATGCCACCACTTTGTAAATCGGTTTTCTGCTTGATTTTTCCCTTCCAAGAAGGCTTTTGTTTTTCAATATTTGCCCCTCTAGGTATTTCTCTTTATTCATCCCTCTGTTCAAATATACTAAGGGCCTGTCAGGCTGGCTTTTGTTTTTACTGCCTAAAAACAGGTATTAGAAGGATAGCAAATCCAACCTAACAGCAACATTCATGACCAATTTTCATTCAAAGCAGAATGTATTTTCCAACTACTGAACATCAGTTTGAAGGCTGCCGAAGTATGTTAAAATCTGAACACTCTAGAGACAAATGTCAGTACCAGAACTTGTGTCCTTAGCAAAACTAAACCAACACTTTTAAAATCTTCTTCTTCTGTTTCGACTTTTCACCACTTATTTTCTCATGCTGCTTTTTCCTTCCCTGAAAAAAAATTCCCAGAATTAAATGCAAGCCCTTCTTGCCTCAAATCCTTACTGCTCATCCTAACTCCCACTGCCACCCTAACACAACCATCTGTAGGTACTAGCAACGGTGAAGAAAACCTTTTTTGAGACCAATTGTAAGATTTTAACCCTGATCAGTTCTTCATCTTTTTTTTTTTTTTCCTTTTTTTGATAGATCCATAATCAGAAATTATGGAGCTGAAGAGGAAATGTGGGAGTTTAAAAACATAGCTGGTGAAGAAAGACTGTTTCCTGTGCCCATCGTCCTACTAAAAGAAATGTTAATTAAAACACAGATTCCACATTTTTTTCAACTAAACCAATAAATTGAAAAACTTATGTAATAATATATGTTTGACTGACATGACATTTTGGACTAGATGCTTCAGAGAATAAAAATCAGAAGAGCAGTAGAATAATCTCAGCATAAGTTGATTTATGGTCAGCATATACTCTTTTGTTGAGTTCACATTGATCAACTTGCTTGCTATTTGCTACCCTACTAGCTCAAAAGGAAGTCAAAGGTTATAAAACTGTGGCATCAAGATACATTTTAAGACACAATATTTTCCTGATATCTCAAAAGAATGAAGAAACACAGAGATGTTTGTGAAACAACTGTTCCATGCTGCAATACTAGAATGTTAGAAACAGGATACAGTGTGGATTATTTAACAGTTGCCAAATAAGATGATTAAAAATATATTCAGCTGAAGACAGTTCTACTTCAAGTTTCTAAATGTGTTTTTCCTTGCTTTTAGCTTCTCACATATGACATGTCTTTGGGCCAACAAGAGGGGATTTCTGTGAAAATGAGAGTTCGTCTTAAATGGTATAAAATATGAGATGGAGATATCTTGTATCAGTGGGTAATGCTCACTGTAAAAATATGACCTATAAAATTTAATCTTGAATTACTTTATACTGCTAAAGTTTTAGCCAATTTATTACAGCTGCACAGTACTGGCACAGAGCACCTTGCTACTCAGAGCCATTTAACTCCTTGCTGCCTGTGTCGTACACCCAGCAGTGATTGGGATCAGCCAGCCCTACACAGGACATGGGGCTAAAAACAGTGCAGAGCTCTATTTGCTCTCATCAGAGGCAACACTTCTATTAAGTCCTACTTAATCGAATTGGAGAAGAAACTCTGTGGCTTGTATCATGGATTATTCACTCTCTGTATATAATGATATAATTAATCTGTATATAATCTAGAATTGGAAAAGACAGGGACTAGTACAAGAAATCTCAAGCACCAAAGGACCTCACCAGAGAACAGGTGATGTCAGGTTGTCCTGAACCAGCAGTTGTACTGGAACGAGATCAATAGTTGAGTTCTCCAAATTTTCTTTGAGGATCAATCTTATTTAATAATTTTACAGCTACCCTTGGCATAAAAAAATGTTGGATACTAATTACTTTTCTTCATAATCCAATGTTGAACTGAATCAATAACAGCAAGACACATATATATATCATGGGGGGAGAAAAGGGAATGCACTGAGGATGTGCCACAGCTATAAAATGAAATTACACATTACAGGCTACTATCAATAATTATTTTCTATTCTCTTTTCCAGTGCCACAGAAAAATGTAACACAGGGACACAGGGAAAAATTCAGCCACCCTGTATAACACAGATTTTTTTGGTACTGTGTAACATGATCAAGCAAAAGACAAATGTAATCCAAGTATCTATCACACAAGGTATTTCAGCAGAAATTGACAAATGGCAGTGTAGCTATTTAAATCACTGGTGATACCTCAATTTTTTAAAATTTTACTCCATTTAACAATTACCAGGAAAAAAAAAAAGGCTATATTTAATATATAGGGAAGGACTACTGGGATGATCAAAGGAATACATCAAAAGTGTGTCTAAAAACAAGTACCTTTCTGGCCTTGGCTTTTCAATCTAGCAAAATGCCAGAGGGGGGAAAATTGACCTACAAATATCCCAAGAGAAAAACAAGAGAAAGTAGAGGCATTTATTTGTATTAAAGGAAAATAACAGGGTTTAAACAGGTAAGCACAAATGGACTGTGATCAATTTTAATATGGAAGACATTTTTCAGTATTTAGGAATGGGAACAATGATAGTTCAGTGGCTGCATCTCCCAAACTCCCAGTTCTGTGTGTGATAAATGGGGAGGGTCTGACTGATGCTTTGTACCTTTCCACAGAATGAGAATTTGGAATTACTTGATGAGATTTTTATTGGTTTTTTTTTGTTTGTTTGTTTGTTTGGTTTTTTAATAATAAGACATGGTAAAAATCTTAAAAACGTCAATGCTACAAAAGAGTTAATTAAACCTCCACACCAAGGC
This sequence comes from Eulacestoma nigropectus, assembly GCA_013397775.1. NCBI lineage: Eukaryota > Metazoa > Chordata > Aves > Passeriformes > Eulacestoma > Eulacestoma nigropectus. The sequence goes on from VZTE01004628.1 coordinate 453,571, forward strand.
TGTTATGCACAGTGGTAAATGTTATAATGAGGTAATGCTAGCAATTGATAGCTATTGTTACTGTCCAGTATCAATAAATCTTCTCAATCATGTGGTGGTGACCTGTCACACAGAAGACTGAGGATATATTCTGGTACTTTTTTCTAATACCTCAAAAACTTTATTTTACTAATAAATCATTTCAGCTGAAGCATGTCCTGATGCCACTGCTAGCAATTAGCTCCTGCTTCTATGAAACAAACCTCCTCATTTTGTGATAACATATTTCATATCTCTTAGAAGTTCTTCTGTTCTTACTCCCATTTCTACCCTCCTCACACTATGCATGAGCAGTAAAAATACTTTGAAGAGCTGGCTCCCTATTATCATTCAATTCATTCCAAATATAGTCCCATCCAGCCAGAAGGGCTGCATTTTGCACCGCTCTCAGTAAGCGACGATGGAATAATAAATGGAGCCCATCCATTTGCACTGGTTTCAGTCCATGATTTCAGAGTCAGGTAGATCAGAATGTCAGAAATGGAGATAAGCATTCTGCTCCTTGGTTTGGATTTACAAGCTCTGAAGAAGTGGTTTTGATTCACAGATCAGCTCTTTGATAAAAAACTTGCTACAGCTCAGATGAATAGAAAAGTAGCAATCATTAGTTAGGAGAGAGAACAGATAAATAAAAATAGGGAAGGAATTACACCAGAAAATGTATTTTACTATCTTAGAACATTCAGCAGGTTATTACAGTCATTCCAAGGAGACCTTAGTGCTTCATCTTTATGTCCCTCTAAGGAGTTACAGATTGTCTGCGACTTTCCAGTGGCCCTACCTATTGTCTAATAATGACCAGGCCACCGAAATGTTAAAAATCCCTATCTGAATCTTTCAGCAGCCTTTGTAACTCATCCCGATGAGCCACAGCAACCCTGATCCTGTGCCTATTATTCTGCCCTTTCATTACAGTATTGCTAGTCATTGAAGCTTTTTTTAATGAACTAAAGAATTCAGTCTGCAGGAGCACTGCACTACGGTTCATAATTGAGATGCTCTCCCATACTTTACATTTTGATCATGCTCAGCTACACAAGGGCAATAGTCAAGTTAGCTTAATAATAGCCAGAAGAAATGCCTCTAATCCAATTGGTCACAAGGCACACATCACCAAAAACAATTTCTTTATAATTAAAAGGTGCTCGCGGGCACAGTGAAAGCTTGGAAGTTGCCCAGGGATTTTGGGGGAAGTGTGTGGATTTTTTTCCCATAGACAGCAACCACACTGAAGCAATTTCTGAAATGCACTGATAAGCTTTGCCTTTGAATTTACATTAAAGAGCTCAATAGTTGCTACCTGTGAGAACAGTTCATGCTTCTAAACTGGCTTGTGTCCTGTAGAGATTAAGGACACAAGGCCTCCAGGAGATTAGCACATCACTTGGTTTAAGTGACATCCAATCCATTTTATTGACATGGCCTCTATCCTGCAAAACAAGCACTTTTTAAGTGAAACATCATGAAAATTTGTGTGGCTTTATGGGCCAGTGTATAATGGCTTTTCATAGGCAATTATTGGCCATTATTGGCAGGTCTGTAAACGAAACCAGTAGCACTGGCTATAGGTGCCTTGTCAACACATGCCACCGCATACTAATGCAGCGGAGCATGCCCAGAGGAAACCTGCATTGTCTTTTAATTTTACTGGAGCCTCATGACAGACTAAGGGCTTTAAAGCCCATTCATTGCATCAAGCAGATTATTACACTGAATTGTTGCAACGTTGATTTCAGAGCGGTATTGAATCGTGAGGCCACTCCAGTCTTCAATCACATTTCGTAATTATTTCTTTTCAGCAACACAAACTTGAGCCTTTACTGCAAGAAAGAAAATTAGCATATAGGTGAAGAGCTCTTTCACCTTCTTTTTTAATGTCATTCTAGTCACGGGGTGCAGTTTGGATGCGCCACTTGCTGCTGAGTAGGTGCATAGTGGGAATGAGAATAATTATTGAATTGAAACTGTGCACCAGCTTGGGAGATCTGACGTTTCATAAGCCTGCCTGCCAGCTACCTGGATTCCATTATGCTGGAGAAATAAGCTTTTTACCAACACTTTGGAAAATAATTTTTCCATTCTTTTCTCTTCCTTTTGATCTATAGCATAAAGAGACTGCATGTACTGAGGTTGATATGATGCATGAAACTACGCTGTGCTGATGAGAAGAGTAAGCAGCATTAAAGCACACACATATACGCAGACAGACATTTTATCATCAGGGAGTTCTACAGCAAAGCCATGAACTACAGCTAACTAAAATGCAGTGAGATATGTTAATCCAAAATGAAAGCAAGAAAAGAATGCAATACAATTTTATGCTAAATCATTTTAGCAGAGGTATGGAATTATTAAATATGAAAACTGAATGCAGGTGGCCCTCTTCAAAATGTCTGTCTTAAATCAGGTCCTTTCTTTCCTGTTTTTTGGCAAAACGGAGCTCTTCATTTTGTCTTTCTAACTCATAAGCAATTATTAAAATTAGAGGGCATCCAAGTGGATTCCTCCTGGTTCTGGAAATAAACTGGCAGCCATAAGAGCCAGCAGGAACTTTAATAACCACCGCATGCTCTGCATCAATGCCACAGCTTAGGCTAGCAGCATCTGCCTGAGAGCAAGTCTTGAGGAAGAGTGGGTAGTGAATTCACATCTGCACAAAATAAGAATTAATCCACCTACACCCTTAGAAGCAAAAGTCTTTTTTTAAGATATTGAAAAGCTGCAAATCCAGGAAAATTTGTAAAATTTTTGCATAACAATTTGAAAAGTACTTCCAAGAGATTTTCTAAACAAAAAAGGCAACTTGCAATTCATCCTTGATGGCAGGAAAAAGGAGGAAGCAGAACAGGAGCATGATGAACCTAACCATTCTAAGTCAATCCAAAATTCTAAAAGTGACCACAGAATATAGAATATCTTGCCTTTTTGTATTAATATTCTTTTTTTCCCCTTGGCTCCTGAGAAAGTACTATCCAACTCTTTTTTAGTTTTAAAATTAGAAGGAAATGAACCAGTTCAAAGAGTGACAAGCTTGCATTATGAGCTCTGTTAAGAAAATACCTTGTTTAGTCAGGGATTTTAATATCCAGGTCACAGAATTCCTTCTGGTTCTGGAGTGACTGTGCCAGGCTTCCTGAAGACTGATTAATGACAACCTCAGCTTTCTTAAAGAGTGTGAAAGGTACAATTAGCATTGCATATGGGAGTTAGCCAGTGCCTGTTGCACTTCCCACCTGCTTGGTATTCTGGTGCTGCAGATCAAGGCAAAATGTTTTGCCACGTTTGGGCCAACTGGCTGACCCTACATTTGTAGTGGTTGCATTCATGTTTCTTCATTGCTTCTATTCATATTTGAAAGAATAGAATATACCTCTTCAGGGACTGAACAATGAAAATCTTGCTTTATAGAGAGGTCAGAGATAAAAATTTAAGTAAATATGAACCGACAGGAAAATGTGTCCTTTTTCTTATCTCATTCCTTTTCTATTTAATTTCCTTACCACGCTGTATGCTTTGTGGTATTTATGAGTCTTTGTCATAGTTATTAAATAACAGAATCCTTGTCTTTCCTGGTTGGCTAGTATGAACATTTTTATCTTTACAACCATTGTTACAGCATTTGTCCCATACAAAAATCTCTATTTCCTGAGCACTAGCGCCTCTGACTTAGAATGAACTCATGTTTGAATAGCACATCAGAGCATCTTTCTCATGCATAACTCAAAAGATAGCATCACAGAATCATTTATGGTCTGGTGGTTTAAGAAAAATAATCTTCAGTTTTATCATAGAATCACAATGTCAGGACACAATATGTTTAAGGCAGTGATGCTTTCAAGCACAGAGCTGATGGAAGCCTGCTTGGACATTCAAAGCAAAACCTCCCTGGTGATGTTTGGCATTTTCCAAAGGAGAGAAGGAGAAAGGAAAGGGAAAAGAGAGAATGTAGAAAGGTAAGAAGAATGGGAAGGAGGGAGAATGGAAAACTCTAATGGGAATCTCCCAAGGAAAGTATTGGAAAGATTCTCTATGAACCATTTCAAAATAATGAGGCAAATCTCTATTTGGGTTTGTCTCTTCCAGATCTAGTATCTCCCAAGATCAGACACTCGGCTTCAAGGGGTGACTTAATCCTGTGCACATCTACAAGCTTATTACAGTGATTTTTCAGAGGGGCATCTGAACAATTTTATTCCATTTTATGCCACTTCAGAAAAAAAACCCTAAAACATTGGGATGACTTATCTGTTCAATGTGGCAAACTCACATAACAAACTTGAGTATCACTACTTGAGGTCACCAGGCTTCTGTGATAGCAAATTAACTGAGAGTCTTCCTTTCCGGCACAGCTACACACAAACACACCTCCACACACACGCACCCATACCCCCCCCCCCCCCCCCCAAAATATATATATATATCTCCAACGGGACAGTAGATATACTTGCACTTCCTATCTGAATGCAGTAAAGCCATGCTCTCCTGTACCATACTGACTACACTTTTCAAAAATACATGACCTGTAAGTCTATTATTCCTTACATAAATCAAAAAGCCAACAGGGGCCAGTTGTAACGTACAGAAGAGTAAGCGTTAAAACTTTAACTTTACACATTCATGTTTAATGCCTCTAATGTATCTTCAAAATTGTAAAAAAAACCTCACATAATATTTTAGATTTGCAGAAGATTTATATATATAGTAAGAAAATAATTACAATAATTTCACATCTGTCCTTGCTATATCTCATTCTGACATGACTGATAGATTAGAAGACCATCTCTTATCTTATCACACATCCTAGAGTTCATCGACTGTGCAGGTCAGGAGGAAATACAGATCCAATGTACTTTGCAAATCACAGAAATAAACAAGCACGAAATGAAATGACACAAGAATCATTCATAACTGTAAGAAAACCCAGAAATTTTGTACAGTCAACATGACACAAATATCTCAAGTTCAACTTTGAAATAAGTCTCACAAATTCAATCCAGAACTGCCGTATTATCCACTAATGTTGTGGAAAAGTACTCAATAAAATGGCAAATATCATATTTTTGAGAAGGTGTGCAATATTTTTCTTCCTAAAAATGTGTTCATCCTGTTGTGAAATTGCAAGGCAAGATATGGGATATTGATTTAAAGCTCTCAATAGCAGTCTATTTTCTTGTGGTATGTACATGAACCTTTGTAGTATTCTCCATGTATTTTCAGGATTAGTTTCCAGGGATTTCTGATGGCCTGGGACAAGTTTAACAATTCCACCTTTCAAGCACTTGTACAGACTGAAATTAAAATACATACACACAAAAATACATGCGTAGATACAAAACCACAAATAAATAAATAACAACAAAAATTACAAACCCTAGCTTTTTATTGGCTCCTAAATGAAGAGATTTGATAGAAGAAATATTACCTTAATCTCTCCATTTATCACATGTATTCCAAATGCACACACTGCCTCTATAAATAAGAAGCTTAAGAGGAAGGAATATTATAAAGCAATAATAAACTTTCAAAGCTAATGCTGGGACCATTTACATGACAATTTAAAATCTGCCTCCATAGTTATGTCATAGTGTAATATTCAAAAGGAAGGATTTCAGTAAAATTTTATTGAACCTTCAGCATTAAGATTGAAGCAATAATGACTATGGAAATCTCAGAAAATCTTGTCTTTGCAAAGCATTAACAGAGGGACAGAAACCTGCCTGTGATGCTACATTCTCTTGCACTGTAATTATGAGAAGCTTTGTTCCTGCAGTCCATCTCTCTCACTTTCAAAGAACAAATGTGCACTTTGCATTGCATGAGAATTACACAGTGGCAGTCGTTATTTATGAAACTGTTACACAGATGTATTTGGCAACCATCTCTTTAATCAATACCATAAATGTAAATGTTGCTCTGAAATAACCTCTTTAGGAACAGAGGAGAGCTCTTCTACAAGACCACATCAGATAAAAGAAATCATAGCTATAGAGCGTTACCGACACTGTAAATTAATCCTCTTCTAATCCATGGCCAGGTAAACCTCAGAAGAGTTTATGAATTAATTGCCGAGCATTCTGATTCTCTTCCTCCTCAACCTATTTTAAAATAGCAAATCATTCTTCCATGTGACAACACTGAAACTGTTCTATTAAGGGTACAGTTCCTACATACCAAAATCCTCCTTGATTCGTGGAAGGAATACAGAACATGGGTGATGGTGTTGAAGAGGGTGATATAATCTTTTTGGGAACTGATATCTCTAAGAGCCAGTTTTACCTTTTTTTGAAATGCAGGTCTGTGGAAGTCACTGCACTGAGTCACTGTTTCATCTGGGGCAGCTTTCCCATGTGTCTGGGCTGTGACTGCTGGAAGGAAGGGAAGGATGCAGAAAAGCAGAGCAAGGTCGAAAGTTGGCAATGAATACCTAGGAGTTACGTGTGGTTTCCAAAATCAGTTCTCACAGCTATGATCCACAAGCATGCTCAATTTAACACCTTATTGATACGAAAAACGGGAATTTATCCTGGGAATTAAAAGGGGCTGATGAATATACATTCCTGGAGTTATGTAGCATACCTTGAAAATTACTCTGCTCAGACCAAAGCCATCTTTCACAATTGCTGTGCTCACACTTTGAAGTTAATAAAGGGTGTTATCTTCATCAAACTCCTGCTTGGGAACTGCCTGGATAGTTCCTTGAAATTCCATTGTAGGAAAGGGGAAAAGAAGGATCAGATAGTAAGTAAGGTCAGCATAGTTATTCAAAACTATTGCAATTTTTCTTCTTTATTAATTTGTCATTTTTCTATGGCATGAACAGGGCAGGTTGGAAGCAAGAGAAATAGGAGCAATGAACACTTTTGCTTGAGATCTCTTTTTCGCCAATTACGTACCAATGATTTAGTGACATCTGCAGTCAAATGGCAAGCACCCTCATCCAACACAAGGTTACATATCAGATTTCTTATCAGAAATGAAACATACAGATCCAGTAACCACGATTCCTTAAAAACAGAGCACGAAGGAAACAAATGAGATAAGGTACTGCCACAGAATTGAAAACACTGCAAATAGCTTTACCATGATAAGCATAATAAACCAAAAGCTAGTAACTGGTCTGTATGATTTTATTCTTTTTTAATGTCTTTGTTTTGGCTTCAAAATAGTTTAAGACTCCTTTCTGAGCAAACTATTCCCCAGGGACCGGAAGTTCCAGAAGCAAGAATATTCTTGCAATATTTGCAGTGTATTAAAAATAGTGGGAATCTAATATGCATCTTAATACAGCCCCAGGGCTACACTTACCAGCCCAAAACACCCTCTTAACGGGGTAAAACCGAGACAGTCCGGCATCACAGCAGCCGGTAGCACAGGGAATGTGGTAGGAGTGTTGCCACAAGACAAGTTATTTGAAGGAAGACTCTGTACTTCAGTTATCTGTAGATGAGGAATTCAGTAAGACAAATATTATATTAACACTGCACCTATACCAAGGTGATAGAGAAAAGTTCCAAGAAGGACATTGAGTGGTAAAGCTAAAATAGCAACTTTTATTTCTAGTCCTTTCAGCAAGAAAAGTCTACAGAAATTATTGATTTTTACTGAGTTCTGCAGAACTTTCTCATGCAATTTTTCAAGAAATAAAAAGATGAGAATTTTGCTTCATTGGGATTTTCAGACAATATTCAATGTGACTCAAAAGAGCATTTGTACCCATTTGAACTCAATTCAATATCCAAGTGATATGGGAGAACTTGTTACTAATGGAGTGAGAAAATGGATGTATTAGAAAAGAAAAACAGAGAGAAAAGAAATTAAATAGCAGAAGAAAGTGCTGGTTGAGATATTCTGAAGTAACTTGAATCATCTGTGGTAAGAAGTTTCTGATAAGCTGGAGTGAATTAAATAAGCTATCTCACTTTTACTTTTGATGTCAGTCAGCTCAGACTACACCGCGAACTGCAAGAAAACTATCTATAATGGAGATTTCTGTTGCAAATTATAATAGACATGAACTCAAGATAGAATTGAAACCCAAGAATTTCATAGGCATCTATAACGATTCTAGAAGATCCTCTAAAATAATATTTTTATATAATTTTGTGTATTTGTATATTGTATTCTGTAAATATATTAAAAAGCATCAAGTTACCAGTTTCTAGTAAATTCTTCAGAACACTGTCATAAGTTTTATTAGAAAAACCTGGAGTAACAGCCAAAGCAAAATTATTCATAAACTACAAGCTCATTTTTACTATAGAATTTTATAAAGGAAGTCTATTTTTACTGGAATTTTGCCCAACTCAGACTCATAAAATATTAGACTCATAAAATAAAGCAGATCAAAATCCAACTCCTTTTATGTGCCCAAATACCATGAAGTGAGAACAAGTTCAGGGTCTTATGCTGCTAAAGAAAACATTACTTAGATTATTGGTATCATGACTTGGTATACTTACAAACAAGTTGTCTGAGCACTTTTTAAAGGAGATGCAAAGCGAGGCGAGGTAGATGAAAATGACTGAAAGCTGAGAAGGAAAAACCAAGATGCAACGATGTCTCACAAAACCAGGTCCACTTCCTGATTACAGGTGAGATCTGCAAAACTGGGTCAATTTTCAGAGACAGATCTGAACCCCCGTGGTGGTAATGCTGGAAGTTGTAGGAGGTAATCACGCATGCTACAAAGGTGGATGTTGGGAAGTTGTGAGGGAAATAGCAATGAGATTCAGGATGTGAAAATGCTGGAATGATTAAAACTTCAGACCGGATCCTACTTGTTTTCACTTCTATAAAATTACATGGTGTCAAAATGTAAAGGCAAACAGGAAATCAAATGTTTAATATTCAGAGCATTCATCAAACACCATATCACTTACAGGTAATCAGGGGGATGCCTGTGAAGCCAATAAGCTCCTGTCAGTTCTCTGTCTTGCCCCTGCATTGCTATTTGCTCTTACACAGGGAGAGAGAGAATTTACTCCTTAAAAACACTTATGCCAGTAAACTCAGTTCATGTGAAGTATCACAGGCTCCGCCAGTTTTGATGGTTTTGGTGGAAGTTATTGTGTGATTAAAGATGAATCTCATTAGGTACACTTTTGATTTGGATTTATAGGAAAAAGAGATATAAAAAGAAATTAATATAGATACTGCAGCCTTATATATACATATATGCAAAACTGAGACCTGCTCCTCAGGTATTTCTAAAATTTGAAGCTCAAATTCCCTCTCTTTTTGAGGCAGCAAAAACCAGACAGGAGGCTACTCTCAGCATATGGAAGTACAATTAGGAGAGAAATGACTTTTTTACATACTCCTCTTCTAATTGTTTCAAAATTTTGCAGCTGTTCGAAAATTTTACTGAGGACCAAGTTCCCAGTACAAGATCTCAAGAGAAAAACAGTTTACACTTATGGTCTTAACATTTGCTTCTTCTAAATCTTAGCACAAAGGTTTGTCTTCCTCAATGTGAAGCTCATGAAGAAAAGAAAAAGACTGGGTTGGATTATATCACCTGAAAATTCATTTATTCAAGAGGAATCCTCAGCTCAATCTTCAGGGCAATTTTCTTTCTGATTCATAAACTTTTCAGAATGATCAGAAAGGAGGCTTTTGTGTAAGAATTTTCACAAAAGCAGAAATGGACGTGACAAAGAAATGTTGGGAAAAGTATAAGTGAAGTTCAGTGCTGCATAAAGGAAAACCAGTCTCTAATTTAGCTATAAAATTGAATGTTAATATAATTACAGGCTGATTATACAAATGGACAGTTTATAGGCTGCCCTTTCATTTCTGATTTTGGAAAACAAAGATCTTAGATAACTCCAGTTGCCAAAAAATCCCAAAAAACAGGAGAAAACAAACGCATCCAGAAATCTTGTTTGAGATCCTTAACCCCTTAAGGACTTTTTTTCCCACAGCACACATGGTGAATTTCATAGTAGAAGTGTAATTGCTAGATGAGGAATTCCTAAGTTTAAGCCTGTGCATTAGAAATTAATGAGAACAGCAATTAGCCAGGGAAAAGTCTGAGAAGTCGAACTCGCTCCATTCAACACACAGAAAATAAGAGGCATTAGGCAGGACATAATTGCATAGGGTAATGGGGAGGTAGAAGATTAAAGCCCCAAATCCCAGTGTATTGGGCAGCACAGGATAACAAGTTAGGCATTTCCAGGCAGGGTTTGGGTTCAGACAGGCACACTGGACTGAGTGCAGCCAGTTTGTTGGATCTGGCTGCCACGGACCCAATGAGCTCTTGCAGCTCACTAAGTTGTGCCCTAAGAGCATTTAGTAGCTATGAGGGTTTATTAGCTATGGGGAAACACAACCCAAATCTGAAAAATCATTTTGGGCCAGGGATAGTTAGCCTGTTCAGAGCCCAATGAGTTGAAGGATGCACAGGAGAGTTCTCCAGCTGGCTCTCTGCCAGCATCATCTCATCTCTAACGTGGCACATTAGACTCATTCCCAGCCATTACAACAGACCCAGGCTGCCGAAAAGCCTCCTGCACATGCTTAGACAAGAGATTAGACATGACATGATTTGGAGTAGAGTTGCATTCCTAGGCTCGCATATCACTGTACTTCGCTTCATTAAGTGTCCCACAGCCACTATTTGAAGGCAGATATTTTATTGTTGGAAACAAGATGATGTATACATATTGTCTTCAGTAAACATTTTATTCGCTCTAAGAGTTGTGAGGATGCATGCTGGGCCCATAACCCAGAGGTCAATGGATTTTGGGCCCTGCTTCCTCTTTATCCCTTACAAATGAATTTTGTCTTGCTTTTGTCCTCCTGCCTCTGAGGGTGCTGTCTAGTATTAATCGGCATCAGATAAATAGTAGCCAGGGCCCAGCACACTGCATAACTTTGTGCCTCTTTTGAACTGTCAAAGCATTTTTCTTTCAAATATTCTGCCACTTTATTAGAGTCCTGTATCAGGGGTGAACCTCAAAACTGGTAGACCAGAATAATCCTTCAAAAACTGGTCCATTTTCTCCTACTGTCCATGCCATTCATGACTATCCACCCTCAGGGCAGGTCTTTGAAAGACCCTCCTAAAAATCTCTTTTGTAACTCTAAACACGGTGTGAACAGCACTGAGGAGACTTGGCAGTGTTAGCAACAAGAATATGCTTTCCTTAACGTCTCAGAGAAATTCTAAATCCTCAAAAGCTGTTATAAGAAACCTGAAGGAGAGAAAGTGGGGGAAAAGCTGGGGAAAATCATGCTCCTGTTTACCCCACAGACTGGGTACTTCTATTAATGGACTCTCAAAGGTAGGGCCCAAGGTAAGGGTATGAAAGCAACACTGACTACACATCCCAAATGACCCTCATTGCCCTTGATGTTATCATGTCACAAGCTGATATCTCACGGTACATCAACAAAGCAATCCTGATCCCTGTCCCTGCTCTGAAAAAGAGCACCATGATGGGCACACAGCGCACGTATGGAAACATACACAGGCTTAGGTACCACAACCATCTGAACAGACCAAGCAACATTGTGACCAGGGGCTCTGGATATAATACAACAAATGCTTAGACAGAATTTGTTTCCAACTCACTCTGGTCAAATCTGTTGTTATCTCTTTGAACCCCACATTAGGGGCCAGTTAAGGTTATCATGGTTTAGGAATGGTACTCCCCAGTTTAGTGCTCCCACTCAGACTCTCCAAACCACACTACTCTTTCCTCCTTCACCTCCCCCTTCCCCCTTGTCATGGGCAGCAGAGGAGAACAGGAGGCACAAAAGGCAAAGATCACACGTTTAGATAAGAACAAAACACTGGAAACAGCGATGAGATAAGGAAACAAACAGTAACAGCACAAATATTAATAATAAAAGTGTACAAAAGAGAGACTGATTCACATGCAAAAACGCTCACCACAGAGCTCAACTCAACCACAGCCACAGAATCATAGAATCAACTAGGTTAGACCTTTTAAATCAAGTCCAGCCTATGACCTAACAAGACTTTGTCAACTATACCATGGCATTAAGTGCCACATCCAATCTTTTCTTAAACACTTCCAAGGACAGTGACTCCACCACCTCCTTGGGCAGCCCATTCCAATGCCCAATCACCCTTTCTGTGAAGAACTTCTTCCTTATGTCCAACCTAAGCTCTTCATAGGGCCTGTGTTCCAGACCCGTCACCAGCCTTGTTGCCCTTCTCTGGATGAATTCCAGCATCTTAACATCCTTCCTAAATTGAGGAGCCCAGAACTGGACACAGTACCCAAGGTGCAGCCTCACTAGTGCCAAGTATAGGGGAAGAATGACTTCCCTGGCCCTGCTGGCCACACTGTTCCTGATCCAGGCCAGGATGCCATTGGCCACCTTGGCCACCTGGGCACACTGCTGGCTCACGTTCAGTCGGCTGTTGACCAGTACCCCCATGTCCCTTTCTGCCTGGCTGCTGTCCAGCCCCTCTGTCCCCAGNGCTGCCCAGCCCCTCTGTCCCCAGCCTGTAGCGCTGCAGGGGATTGTTGTGGCCAAAGTGCAGGACCCAGCACTTGGACTTGTTAAACCTCACATTGTTGGATTTGGCTCATCTATCTAGCCTATCCAGGTCCCTCTGCAGAACCCTCCTACCCTCCAGCAACACCACCCTGACTGGTCCTTCTGGCTCAGGACCAGAGTTACCCCACTGCTCCACGTGCTTCTTCAACCAAAAGGAACCCCTTCCCCACACCCCCATGACATGACATGAGATTGTAAAGAACAACCTCCATATCCTGGCCATGTCCCTCCTGGTGACTGCAAAAAATTAACTCTGTCCTGACTGAAACAGGACACTGGCATGATTAATTCAAGGTTTGGATGACTGACAGTTTACTGTGTCTTTCTGTGATTTCCCAAAGCCTTTTTATTTCTTACCGCATCACATCTCTGAGGCTAGGGAAAGGAGACAGGTGATTGCGAGCAATCATCTTGGCCTAACCTTAACCCCAACCCTAACCCTAACCCTAACCCTAATCCTAACCCCCCAAAAAAGAAGAAAAAAAAAAACATAACCAAGGCTGACAGAAACGAGCTCTTCGCAGTGGTAGTGGCGCTGAGCCTGCCGGCCGCAGCCTGCATCAGGGCCGAAGGCAGGAGCATCCCCGGTTGCGGAGGAGGGACAGGGGTGTGGACCCCCCTCGCTGACTTTTTTTGAGGCCAGACCTCTTTCCCCCCCCTTTCCCTGGGCCGCTCTGCACAGGCTCCTAGTTTTTATCCAGTTGCCATATACACATCGCACTCACCTTCTCTACTCTCCAAAAAATTATACACAAAATTTGTGAAGATAGCAAAATTAAACCCCCCCGGCAATAAGAAAATGTTTGAAGTGAGTTACTCTGAACAGAGTCTCTTCCTCCAAAGCTATGTGAACTGTTATGCACACACTGTTAATAAATTATGGATAGTTAATATGACAACAACTTGAAAAATAGATATTTCTACAAGTTTTAAAATATCATAGGGAGCTTAACTCAATCACTTTATTTTCTAATGGTGATTTACACAAAGGTCCTTATATTATTTGAATGCATATCTTAGGAAACATTTGCATCATTAAAACAAATACAGTATGGAGAAATATATGAAGCACAGAGATATGCCTCAGATTTGTTCAAAGCTCTTTCTCTCTCTGTCACTACAAGATGTTGTGCAGAGACTGTAAAAGACCTAAAGCTTTACACTCCCCTTGTGGGAATATTGCAACATCAATTTTCTAGCAAATTCTAGCCTATCACACTCACAAATCTGACCAAAAGATTCTCAGATTATGGAGTATTAAAGCGTGCAAGTCTTTTAAAGTTTTTTTTGTTTTTCTTGATGGCAGTGATTTTTGTATACGCATGTCCACACGAGGGTGTATATGCACATATAAATGTGTGTGCGTGTGTATTTCATTTTTTATTAAGTGTGGTATGTAGTAAGAACCATGAATTTAAAGAATTTCTTATGAGACCTGTATTTTCTTTTGCTGATGATTGTTCCTTATCTTAGAGTGCACAGAATGCTGTTGGCTGAATTGAAGCTCCATTGAGTGAAACAATCGGATTCAACCAAGAAGAGAAGAAAAATGATCCTCTTAGTGGCGTTCCCTAGCACAGGAGAGAAGTACTTACCTTGTGATGGTTATTGGCAGTTTGTACAAATGATAGTGCACAGGGGTTTAGGTTAACCTGTTTAGTTTTACATGACCTGAGATATTAAAAATATCCTCATTCTGAAGGGCTGCCAAGCGGTAACTCAGCATGAAATAAATTCTGGAGGCAGCATCATGAAATGGCATACACTGTTATTGAATTTTTAGTATTCAGTGAATATTGGTCATGATTTACAATAATTTTGAAAAATCAGCATTCATAATGGGATTCTCTTATCTCTGAAAAGCATTTCTGACATTCAGTAGTGCATCAAAGATTTGATTTATATTTTTTTTTCCTGGTACATATTCCAGCTGTATAACAATATAGTGAGATTGTGACATACTGCCAGTTCTTGCTCCTTAAAGAAGCGGTAACTCTTTAACAATAATGATTAGAAAACTAAGAAATGAACAAACAAACAAAGAAAGCAAGCTTTTCTGATTAAAACAATATACTCATGTGAAGGAGGTTCAGATACATCAGCCAAAGACAGTGCAGCTGCAGCTTCTACATTGGTATTTAATTTGCTCAGAAATAACCTACTTGCACTTCAGTGCGCTCATGACAAAGACCTTGTGACTTCAATATTTATAAGCGCATCTCCAAACACCTTACGCCAAGTCTCTGCATTTCCAAAGCTTCCAAACATTCATGGGCCATTTTAACTTTTCAATTGGTATGGTGGATGTATTATTCCTTGCCTCTTTATTGGTTTAGGTCTGTTGGATCTTCAGGCTGCTGAGACTTATGCTTGTCCTGTGCTACTATTGTTTGGAGTGAGTTTTGTCTGATACATCCATTATCCGTACACTAAATGCTAAATACAAGCTGAATACAAGAAAGTAAACTGGTTTGTTTTCTTGTAGGTTACTGCAATAACTTTGTATGAGGAGTTTAAGAGGTTTTTTAAAATATCTGTTCTGAGACAGCACTATTAAAGCAGGTCCAAGGTGGTTTGGATTTCCACTTAAATTTGAGAATATGAGAAAAAACAAATTCTTTCTGATTCAGGCACTATACTCCTTCTCTCTATGTGTAAACTAAGTGAATGCAACATGTTGGGTGAATAGCTCATTCCTGAGAACGCTGGAACTTAAGCCAGGCAGCAACTCCCTGATTACCAAATCTGTGTTCACACCACTAAAAATTTTAAACTGAACTCTGGGTGTTCCGTAAATATTGTAAGCGTCAAAGTGGAATTTGGGGCACTGGTTTTAATTTTTAAAGTACTCTATATAAATTTTGATCTCTGTTTGCCTGACAAACTTCATATTTCCTTGCACAGAACTCAGGAGAGATCCAAGAGCTGAAACTCTGCTAATTTACATGAGAGGGAAGTGTTAGTAGGATATTTTTTTCTCAAAAGCCTGGCTTTTTTTTAATACTGTCTTCAACCAAAACACTGTCATTGAATTCAAATGAGGTCCAGATTTCACACTTATCATCTAAAACACGCCTTTTTCCTAATTTCACTCAGCCTAGATTCACTGGCTGTGAAAACACTCCAGACCATGTAATTCCTCCTAAGAGATGAAATGTAATGCAGATGGAGAAAGTCTATGCTTATCAGTCAGGAAGCAATGAAAAGTCTATTTGATTATCAGGCTGATAGTGCTTTGTGTCCATTGTATGTATTATGGACTCAAACAAATCAAAAGAGGAAGAGATGACCCAGGTATATATGAAGAGAAATGTAAGAATTAAAACACTGCTACACACTACTCTCTAAGACTGAGGCAAATGAACCTGCCTGCATGGATCTCACAGAATGCCTACATAACAAAAATCCCTGGTTTTACATGAGAAGACAGGAGGGCAGCCTTATTGGCAGCTAACTATGCCAAATCCTTGGCAGCAGACAATGAGTATACAGATTTCTGTGAAAGATCAAGGTATTTACTTAATAATTTATCAAAGATATTGAATACATGAGGTAAGAATGGAATTTTTTTTTGCTGTTAGATAATACATGTTCAAATTCATCTTGGGTTTCATTCATTTGCTTTAATACAGCAGTTTCCATTCTTCCAAAAGAGAACTGGAATTACTTTGTGCTGTTAATCCTATCCAGGAAGGTAAACACAGTTTTAATTCTCAAACTCCGGTTTTCAATATATGATGGAACACGGTATCTTGTAGTCTTGTATTATGGGGTCCATAAGTGATAGAAAAAGTCCATGTCAATAATAAATTATGTTTTCTTAAATGGATGTATTTTTCATAGTACTTTGTTGACTGAAAATTAGTAACTTCATTATTTTTTCCTTTGCACATGGAAAAAAAAAAAAAATCACGAAGCCAAAATGTACGGGTGACTATTCGCTATGTTTTTTTTTTTATTACATCTCTCTTTGCAAGCCTGCTTGAAAATCACCTCTGTGAGAATTTAGGGGACATGGAAAGATAAAATATTATTCTCATGCAATGCTTATGAAATCATTCCTTACTTACACCTTTCATCAGCATTAAATACAAGTGTGCAAAATGTCATGTCTAGCAGTGGTTAGATTTTCCTAGCAAACAAAGCAATCAGTAAATGAAAAATCTTAAAACTTTATCATCACATTAATTAAAAGAAGAAGTTAGTAATAATTCATACAAGGATACATAGTGGGGCACGTAGATTGAACCTTTGAAGCTGCTGCAAAAGGTAAAGAAGATCCTTCAAAAAATCAAAATAAAATTCAATCTGCAGCAAACTCCATATAGAAATTGATTTCCAAAATATACTGACATCTGTCATTCACATCAATGGCAAGTTTCACATCGGCTTCAAACAGAATGTCATCAAACAATCCCATGGGAAACTCAGATGATCAGAAAAACCATACCTCATCTTGGAGTCCACACAGTTTTCAATCTGATTTACTCTACATCTGAGTAAAGGTGTAGGCACACCACATCTAAGTAAAGGTGACACAGTTCTTTCTTTCTGTAGAGCTAGATTCTTCATTAATATACCCATATATGAGTAAACTGCATGAGGAAAACACTTCAATTTTGTTAAAATAATCAATCCTTTTCTTCTTGAAACTTAGCCTGCCAGCAATTTCTCGTAACCACATGGAATGACTTTATTTTTCTTTGTAGTCAAATCAGTTAAAGTATTTTGAAGGGTATATTGCTTTCTATTTGATCAGTTTAATTTAAATCTACAAGATGCCCTCAGAGAGCTCATCAAAGAATATAGATATTTCAGTAGATTATTTTCTTTTCACTGACAGCAGCTTTAAAAGGTAGTGAACATTATTTACTTAAAAAGAAATGTTTTCCCTAATGCAATGATTGCTGGAAGAATCATTAGTCACAACAAAAGTTCAATGACTCAGTTAAATATATGTCTTATTTTATAATTTATATGTCTTTTACCGTGTAGGATCCCTTGGGTCAAGTTTATGAGAAACAAAAAGGACACAAAAAACTAAATAATATTCAATATATAATGAACATGCAAATTAACTGGAAAATCACTTTCTCTTAATTACCAATTTTTACATAATGACCCAATATCTCTTTGGTTTCTCCTAATACACAAAGAGATAGCACATTGTGGATGTTTTTTAAGTGGCAATTACAGCTCTGTCTTAGTAGACGTGGTTTATTGAAAATGTGCCAACATTTACAGACTTCAGACTGGGTTACAGTTCTGCACTGACTGTATTTTTCTTTATTTATAGAATCATGTTGTCATTTACAAGCTGAATTACACCTCATTTGCCTGATGTAAACTTTAGAAAAAACTCTGCTCTAGTATCGTGGCACACAAAGCTTGGGATCTCTGTCTATACACAGAATGAAGAGATTTTTATTATCAGAGAACTTGAGAGTATTCATTTCCTAAACCATCTATGCTATAACCATTCAGATTATTATATTCATCATTAAAAAATCCTCCAAGCCATCTCAAATGTAAATATCGTTTACATTTATGTTAATCTTATTGGGATGTCTACAATACCTGATATGAATCAAAGCACAGATTAAAATGGAAAAGGCTCGAGTTGCATCAGTACTTGAGCAAGCTGAAAAGCCTGTAATATTAGTTAAAATGAGCTGGCTATTAAGCTGAACTTATTAGATACCCTTTTAGAACTAATTTCCTAATTGCATTTTTTCTTTCCTATAATTTCTTTCATTTAATATTCATTGGCCTTATTGTTACCATCTTTCATCTGGTCTATCATTTGAGGTTCACTGACCATGAGGTTCCTTCCAATTATTTGATCTATTCATTGTAATATATGGGTTTGGTACTTAATTTCTAACATGTCACCATTTTTTAAATGTTATGTTAAAATGTAATGAAATGTGATCATAATGAAGTCATGTGTTCTGCAATTTAGATAAAAGTTCTCAACTCAAAGATCTTGATTACTACATTGTGTGGTCCAGATGACATATGGTTCCTTTGAGATTTATCAGATCAATTATCAATCGTATCACATCTATATTCTTCTAAAATCTGACAACCTCTAGATTTAGAAAGAGGCAGGTTTTGTTTACATACCTTGTTAACTTCTCTATCAAATTGTTTCATTTTTTGATGCTTTTGTCAACACCACAAATTAGCAATTTTTCATGCTCTCTTAATAACTTTCCTTCTTAAAACATTTTGCCTAATAATCATTTTAGTTATTTATCTGATTAACTTAATCCAGTTATATGTATGCATACATATGTGTACTGTATGAAAAAGTGAACTCTCTGTTTGGGTCTTTGTGCTGGTTTTAGCTGGAGTTGAGTTAATTTTCTTCTCAGGGGCTGATATGAGGCCATGTTTTGGATTTGTGCTGAACACAGGGTTGATAATAGAGAGATGTTTTTGTTATGGCTGAGCAGGGCTTACACAGAGCCAAGGCCTTTTCTGCTTTTTGCACGGGCCATGCTGGTGAGGAAGTTGGAAGTGCCTGGGAGGGTGGGAGGAGACACAGCCCGGACAGGTGACCCCAACTGACCAAAGGGACATTCCAGACCATGTGATGTCATCCTCAATATACAAAGTGAAGGGAAAGAAGGATGAAATGGGGCACACTTGGAGTGATGGTGTTTGTCTTCCCAAGTTACACATGATGGGGCCCTGCTCTCCTGGAGATGGCTGAACACCTGCCTGCCAATGGGAAGTAATGAAAGAATTTCTTGTTTTGCTTTGTCTGCTTGCATGACTTTCTCTTTTCCCTATTAAACTGTCTTTATCTCAATGCATGAGCTTTCTAGATTTTACTATTCCAATTCTCTCCATGATCCCACTGGTGAGAGAGTGAGTGAGCAGCTGTGTGGGGCTGGGCAGCTGGCTGCTGATAAACCATGACAGTCTTAGAACTCTGGGATACAGTGTCTACCATTAACAGTACTTATATGAGTCAGAACAGTGACAGATGATCCCTCCCAGCCTGCTATTTGTCCTGAAATGGTATTTGAGATGAGATTTCTGAAATATGGAAGTGCATTTCTAATTTCTTTACTGATGAAAGGTATATTCAAAAACTATATTAAAGGTATGTTCTGGAAATAAGCTCCTTTCTTTGAAAAAAAATTCGTTCAAGAAACCCAAAATTTCCATGGGAATAGATTGCTTCCAGTTTCAGGGAATAAAGCTGCACAAAAAATACTTCAAAAACTAAAACAAAGCTTTCTGTGTTTCTGGTCTGTTTGATTTAACTGGTTGGGTTTTGCTTTGATTAAAATGTTACCTTGTTGAATTGGGTCTCTTTCCTCAAATAGGAATCTTTTGTTCTAGTCCAGGATAGAACAAATGTAGCGCTGCTTGAACATATTCCTGTATTCAGATAGGAATACTCATATCTGTATCTTCTAGGAAGCTTCACCAACCATTCCTTCTTACAGGCTTCATGAGATCATTCCAAACACATGGAATATAACTGCTAGTATCATTTTTAGGTGGGTTGATGATCTCTCATCCTGTCATGAACAAACCCTTGTACAAGACGTTATGTGGTGGAGAGGTTTCCTAGAAGTATATTTATGTTAACCCAGAAGTTTAATATGTATTTAAAAAAACACAGGGTAACAACAACATGTTTTCATGCTTCCAGCATTGAGTAAATTTGCTACCTAGAAAGAAACACACTGGGATTCTAAGTGTGCTTTTCATTTTGCCTGAGAGAAAGAGACAGAGAGATGGAGCATCCATACACACCCCAAGAACAAAGGAATGGGATGTGACTGCTTCAAGACTCCTGAAGGCAGATTTCCATTTCTATAAGAAGTCTTTGCAGGAGATTCAAGGTCATGTGTCCCAGGTAATAAAGACAACTGTTTAACCACTGCTTTGTTCTCTAACCCTTCCTTTGGCAAATTCAATCCTGTGGTGACTAAAATATGGCATATTAGGCACTGCAAGCACAAGTTTCATCTTGAAATAAATATGGTATGGACACTCGACAAAAAAAAAAAAATAGTAGTTTGTTTTGACAAACACAAGTAAGCACAATATAAATCATTTAAGTTGTATGCTTTTAGCCCAGAATGAATGCTTCTCATGCTTATTTCTAAAAAATTAAGACATTAATCTAAAACAATATTTAATATACATTACCTGTGTATGTATCTATGCTGCCTAAGACATCAATAAGTGCTAAATCTCTTGGTAAAAACTAAAATCCCAATAATAAGAATTTATTAAATATTTTATGCTCAAAAAATTAAGAGGAGAGTATTTTTCTTCGGGCACTGGGGTTATGTCTTGACTATTCTTTGAAAGCAGCCTAAGAAGTAGCCAGTGCTTCACAAAGCAGCCTCTGATATTCGTGACTGACCAGTAAACCCCTGCAGTGGAGGAGGGCTCAGAGGAGGTGGGTGGGTGAAGCTCTGGGAATATGCAGGGTGTGACTGTCCACTTCTCTTGTGAAGGAAGCTGGCTTGGTCTCAACACAAAGGGGACCAAAGGGTGGCACTAAGTGTAACTTACATCTGTATGGCTTTCCAGCATATTCTGCATTCCTCTACTAAATCAAAATTTTTCAGATAAGTAAACATGATATCTAACATTTCAGCTTCTATTTGTGGGATATGTACAAAATCCTGGTCAGAGAGTATTTTACTCACACAACACTGTTGGCAGAAATTAGTGGGTAGCAAACAGACAACCAGTCCAAATGAGCACAGAAACATCATAACTACTTAGTACTAAAAGTAGTTCTTTCTGAACAACCTTATCATAATCTAAAGAGAGTGACCATCAGCCATATCTCAACCATATATTACAGTTCTAAGGAACAAATCAACAATCAGTTTGGTCCTGAGACCTGAGTCCTTCCACTAAAGCACATTATCATCAAATGTAATCAGTGAGATTACGCTCTTCTCCTTCCATTTTTATACGCTTGTGTTTCTTGCAGGAGTTCTTGTAAGTCAGCTCAAGCGGAAGGATATGCTAAGTCATGACAGACCTCCTTTATTGGGTTTGCATGGCCAGGCTTTGGTAGTGGAGCAGCTACAGGGGTGGCTTCTGTGAGAAGCTGACAGAAGCTTCCCCCATGTCCAGCAGAGCCAATGCCAGCTGGCTACAAGACAGATACACTGCTGGCCAAGGCTGGGCCAGCTAGAAATTATGGTAGTACCTCCATGACAACAGATTTAGGAAGAAGAAGGAAAAGAGTTATTGTGCATATGTAATTGAGGCCAGAGGAGCAGGGTGACAACACGTGAGAGGAGCAACTCTGCAGACACCAAGGGCAGAGAAGAAGGAGGGGCAAGGGGTGCTCCAGGCACCGGAGCTGAGATTCCCCTGCAGCCTGTGGTGATGACCGTGGTGAGGCAGCTGTGCCCCTGCAGCCCATGGAGATCCATGGGGATGCAGAGATCCACCTGCAGCCCGGGAAGGAGCCCCACACTGGAGCGGGTGGATGCCTAGAGAAGGCTGTGAACCCATGGGAGGCTTGTCTTGGAGCAAACTCCTGGCAAGGACCTGGAGACCCATGGAGAAAGGAACCCACACTGGAGCAAGTTTCCTGATAGGACTGTAGGACTCATTACCCCATCAAGGACCCATACTTGAACAGGCTATTCTTGACAGACTGCACCACATGAAAGAGTGACCCATATTGAAGCAGTTTGTGGACAACTGGTGCTCATAAAATGGATTCACATTGGAGAAGTTCATGGAGAACTGTCTCCCGTGGGAGGGACCCTACAGTGGAGCAGGGGAAAGACTCCTCTCTCTGAGCAGCAGCAGGAACAACCTGTGATGAACTGACCATAACCCTCATTCCCTGTCTCCCTGTGCCACTTTGGGAGGAGGAGGTAGAGCTGAGAAGGAGGGAGGGGTGGGGAAAGGTGTTTTTTACATCTTATTTTACTTCTCACTATCCTGCTCTGATTTTGTTTGTAATAAATTTAATTAATATTCCAAATTCAAGTATATTTTACCCACAAATCCAGAATGAAGATGAAAACTTGATGACATTCCTGAAAAAATACCAGCCAGAAGGAAGGAAAGGACAAACACATATTACTGTGGTTAGAACGCTAGAAAAACTAAGCTAACTAAAACCTAAACTTGCTCCAAACCAGGAGAAGAGAAGCTTTGAAGTCTGCCATATTGCCAGGAAAAAAACTATTTACTGAGTCAGTGGCTGTTTTGAAACAAGGTATCATCAACCTATTCACCTGGACTTTCCACTACCTTCAGACTGCTGGAATAGTGTTCCTTTAGCCGTGCTGTGGGCCACCTGAGCAAAACTTCACTCAGGACAGTTGGGATTCTGATGTCAAGACAGCTACACTTCCATATGCAAAGCCCTTCAGATGAGTCCTCCCTCTGCCATTTAATCGGAACACCAGGAATGTCAACAAAACTGTTCCAAAGTAGAAGACATACCCGAGCATTTCTGCTCATGTGTTCTGGCCACAGTCACCATCCCTCTTTCCACTGGTATAACTGTAAAGGGAAGTGACTAAACATGACAGTCTTTCTAATTGGGCTATAAAGGCCCCTTAAGCAGCATAGATGTCCTCAGTTTGCTGTGCACGTTACAAAAGCATCAGACCAAGTAGTAAGAGTTCACTCACAGCTGAGAAATTTAAAAAAATGCAGTTATATTGCTTGACCTAGAATCAATATTAATTTTCACTTTCCCAGTTTGCACTAAAAAAAAAGAAATGGATATATAGTATACCCTTGAGACTAACTCCTCCTGGGACATATTTATATACATGCTCTACATTAGGCTAGTTCCTAAGCCCTATAGAAACTTAGCTATACTGTGTATATATGACATGAAGATGGCTGAGCTGGGCTTCAGAGTATACATGACATTGTACAAGTCAACAGTTATTTTGGACAAAGAGTGTAAACACTTAATAAGAATGTGTTTTTCTCAATTATTATTTGTAATGGTCTCACACATCAGCCTATGGCAGGAATTGTTCCTTTCAAAACTTGCAACAGTTGATTGTTATTCTAAACTTCTTTGCCAACAGCACTTGAAAGGAGATTTGGGTTTTCCTGCTGTGTTAGCAGGAGCTTGTTTTATGTAGGGTCACTTTAATTGCTATTTCCACATTAAAACATTCACAACATATTGAGTGAGGGAGAAAGGTGGAAAGGAAGCAGTACTTAGTGAATCTCAAAACATAGCAGCTTGACTATTAGGGAACTTCTAAAAGGTTTGTCCTTCTAAGCAGAGTCTTGTGCAGAGAGAAGTCAGATAGAATCTAATTTATTTCATTTTTCTATTAAAATTATTTCTAAAATTGAGCTATGCATCTTGCATTGAGAAAAACATTTTTTTTTCAAATTAGATATCACCATTTACAACTCTGTTTTATTTCCATATGTATGTATATATCATTCCTCTCTATGTGTATAAACATTTCTTGTTTTGCACTACGCCTCTTGACTTCTGCAGCAAACTCTTGGCACTTTGGCTTATGAATTAGTGCAACACATGTTAGTGTCATCAGACAGAACTTGTGCTACAAGGGGTTTCACTTATTTTTAGATTCTATCTCAGCCAGTATTTCTGATCTTGTCAGCTTTTGTATCTCTAAGAAAGAGGGGCAAGGTACAACAACACATACTCATCAAATACACTTATTAGGGTTGAGAAATTCATTCAAAGAGGCATAGAAGATCCAACACCCTATTCCCAGTATAGCCTTAAATATATAAAAAATTAACCAAACCTTCTGAAAGGAAGTTAGTTTGAAAAAAATCGTCTTATAGACACAATCATTTTAATGGCCAAGTGCAAATTAGGATCAGCCACAGTTTGAGGTAGTTTCTTTTCTAGATTCTTTCTAACACAATGGTGGCCATGCTTCCAGGTAGTGATTACATAATCATAGACCACACTATGAAGTTTGGGTTACCCTTAAAGAAACAATTCCAGCAGATTAGATAGGTAGATTAGGATCTGCTTAGCAGTCAAAACACAGAGAATTTAAGATGGAGCAAGCCAGCAGCTTTGTTAATATACAGCTCCAGTAAGTGCTGGAGATAGCATCTACACTGTACAGATCACTCTTCTTTCTAATTAAATCAGAACTCAAAAGAGCAAGACATGCTTTATTGAAGCTGTAATTTCTATAAATCAAGTAGCCTGCAATCCTTCTTGTTTCCATGGCAATAGGCCTGTCATAGGGGCATTCATTAGCTGCAGCTGTTATCACTGCAGGTACACCAAACTCACATTGCAAAATACCTGTTGTAAAGTACAGTCTGAATTAGATCCTAAAGCTATTAATGGACATTTCCCCATACTGTAAAATACTGAAGTCCCAGGAGTGTTCCCACCTTGTGCTTCTCAGGACCTCTCTGCTCTGGTTAAGTTTTCAGTGTTTTTCCCTCCCTTTGCGCCAGTAAGTCAGTTCGCAGGTTCTGTCACCCACCGACACTTGATTTTTGCAGGAGGAAAGTAGTCTTTAGCAATGTTTCTGCCACAAATGGAGTAATCTGTTGGCTCTCAGCCCCATGCATGGGACTTTTACCTTCAGAGGTATGCCTTTTCTATCCTTTTTTCAGGACCCTGAAATGGCATCACTGCACTATAGCTGTTCTATTCCTGGAGTCTATATTTTAGTGCCAAGACAGAGATAAGCATGGATTCTTCAGAGTTAGCTTGAAAAATATGCAAGGACGAGAAAATGTACATCCACCTCACAGGAGTCATTGGCAATGACTTTCACCACGAAAAATCAGGCAGTGTTGATGTCTTATTTGCAAGGTGGAAAGCCTCATGTTTGAAATAAGGACATCACAAAAATCACTTAAAAGAAAATCAAACATGTTTTCCTTGTCTATTCAGATTCACCTAATGAGACTGAGTATTTTCACCAACACCTTCAGAACCCTCTCAGTCCTGTTATTTTTCAGCTGTTGCACATCACCATTGCTTCGGCAACAATTCCAAGAAAGTCACATTAAATATTTCCATTTTAAAAGTACCATTCCACAAATTTCTGCCACTGCTTGGCATTTTATTTCTTGTAGGAGCTACATTGCAGTTACAAAGCCTCCTATTTTAAAATGTTCATACAATCTCTTCCAGTTTTCCACTTCACAGTATAATATCAAAGATTTCACTGATGTCTGAAGTACAATGTATGTCTGACTTTCTGTGAGCATAAAGGACTTTAAATATCTCTAAATAGTGGGATATGTTTATTTTTATTACATCTGCGAGCTTCAGATTTATCAATTTATCAATCATTTAAAATTGTTCAACTTTTCCACAAAAATTTGGGTTATATCCTGATCTGTAACATATCTATCATGACTACCAGAGTTAATCGTTGTATTTAAAACAGATTTATTATACATTCTGGCTCTTTTATTTATATTTATACAGCACAGGATACAATGACCTCTGCAATGAATGACAAGACAATTCAAGTGAGTGCTTTATGATACTGTCTTCTGCAAAGCAGGTGTGCTATATTGCTACACAAACAGGTTGTAACAGAAACCCATCAACTCACCTTCATAAACAGAAGCACAAGCTAGTAAATAAATTCAATTATTGTTGGGCCTGCAACCTCAGCCTTTAATTTACTATACAAGTCAGCTAGAGAAACACTTCCATCAAATATATTCAATGTTAATCAGAAGCAACGAGCTCCTTTGGAGAAGAACCATTTTATATCTTCTCAAAGTTTTATTAATAAAGCCTTCCTGGTGACACATAGGATCATGAAATACAGTCCTCAGGAGACATACTACATGAAGTTATGCAATTCTGAAATACAGTGAAAGTGTTACAGTTAAATCACAGAAGGATCCCACAACACTACCATGCTGCACAATGAAAATAAAAACAGAAATACAAGAACCCTTTTCCCTTTTCTGCTGGAAACCTGTTACAGAATCAGTTTTACAGGCGATTAGGGAAAACCAAGGCTAAGTGTATTACCAAAATACACTGAATTCACATTCTCTCAGTGGAAAGCCCCAAGGCTAAATACTGTCTGCAACAGAGAGCAGGGCCATTTATATCTCACTGATCCTTTGCCCCAGCCTTGGCCCCATCGATGGGCTACTGTAATTAATCCAAATCCTAGGGGAGCACTGTACTGGACAAGGTAAGTGCAGCCTGTGTCCTTTGGCCACTCCTCCCCTTTGGCACAGCGTGACCCTTCCCTCCTGACCAAACTGTGTCAGGAAACTGGATATTATTACTTCTTTTTGGTGTGATACAAAGCAATAAAGAGAAATGGAGAACAAAAATTTCTTTTATGCCATCCACTCAAAAACATTCAATTATGATAAGAAAAAAATGTTCCCAAAGAAATTCTGATGCAGAGAGGTGGAAAAGCTCATAAATTTGTTTGAAAAAGAAGTAATCAATATAAATGCATTTGTGTTGAAAGACTGAATGCTATTACGTCTCCCTGTCTCTATTTGTTACAAAATTGCCTCAGAACAATAACAGTAAACAAAATAGTACATCAATAAGCTTTTAACATGCAAATCAGTTTTTTAAATAAAGTTAATTTAATATTTGATTGCATTATTTATTCATCATCTACGACCCACCCTTGTGGGGAAACATTACCTCCTTGTTAATCAAAAATGACTTCTTTGAATGCAAACCATATTAGCACTCCAAAGGGACATTTTTTCTTTTGCTTTAGAGTATTTTTTCCATTTAACTTAGTATTTGTTTGCTTATTTTTTTACAGCATTGCTGAGCTTTTATTTACTTTTTTAAGGTGCGAGTAAAGAGTGAGAATTTTGGCACTGCTGAATAAGAGAAAGGGGTATGTATGGAATAGGAGTACACCCTGCCTCCTTACAAGCTCTTAGGGCAGGAAGACTGAGTAATATCGGACCTTCGAAACATGTAGACTTATTCTTTTATTGGAGGAATTTCTTAATGATAATTAACACCTCTTTCTCTAAGCTAGCTAGGGTGGCACTCTACTCCACAAAAAAAAAAATCATAGTATCAGTTTGGGTTGGAAGGGACCATTAGCAGGGACACCTCCCACTAGATCAGGTGGCTCAGAGCCCCATCCAGCCTGTCTTAGAACATCCTCATGGATGTGGCATCTACCACCTCTGTGGGTAACTTGTTCCAGTGGTTCACTATCCTCATTGAACGAAAAATCTTCCTTTTATCTAGTCTGAACCTACACTCTTTTCTTTTGGTTTATAACCATTACCCTTTGTCCTCTCACAATGGGCCCTATTAAAAGATCTGTCCCAATCTTTCTTATAGGTGCCCTTTAGATACTGAGAGATTCTATGAAGTTTCCCCAGAGCCTTCTCTTTTCCAGGCTGAAAAATCCCAACTCTCTCAGCCTTTCCTCATACGAAAGATGTCATATCCCTCTGATAATATATGTGGCCCTCCTCTGGACCCTCTCCAACAGGTGTAGAGGAAGGAAACGAAGGAAAGGAAGGAAAGGAAGACATTTGCCTGACTGGTGCCAGGGTCCCACGGGCCCACCTGCACACAGCAACCCCCACGGACAGCACATGTGAGCAAGACGGAGCTTCTTTTTCAAGTCAAACTAAAGATTTAAATACTGAGATTTCAACAGCATTTAAGGTCATATGTATTCTTCTACACTTTGCATATAAACATGACAGGCAAGTTCTACTTCAGCAGATTAATAAAGGCTAGTTAAAAGATTTTACTACAAGCCTAAGAAAAAGTTCACATGGAGACTTATTCTGCCCTTGCTGATTAAAAAAAATACACATGCTCAGGTCCTAAGTGGATTGGAGAGACTGCTATTACAGCTCACATTATACAGACTAAGAAACAACACAGCATTCACTCTTTCACTGAGACATGTAAAGGTTTTCTGTTGGCTGCAGGTCTGAGCAACAGATTCCGCACACTGCAGTAAAATCCCACCTACTACACTGCTTTTGTTTTGCTTCTTTTTATGTATTAGTTGTTTTAATTACTAGTAGTGACTGGGGAGCCTGTGTAGGAGGCAACTGTGAGTGAGGAGATAAAGATCTACTAGATAAGCCCTTGTTTTTACACGGTTACCTCATTAGCAATGAGACAAATAAGAGGGCGTGCCAACAAACACTAAACTGGGGCAGTATTTTACGGTAAATTAATATTAGCTTATAACTCCTTAAAGCATGAGAGAAAAGAAAAAAAAACCCTTGTGAATTGACAAGTAAAACATTTAAGTAGAACACTGAATTCTGTATATAAATATCCTCTACGAAATATTACAGATCACAGCATACACTAAAGTACATTTTCATGCCCTGGACTTACATGCTGTTGGACAACTTTTCAAATTTGTCATACAACAGTAAGAAGTTAACTATGTAATTGTTTCTTATTTACTTATGCATTATTGAAATCCTGCCCTCAATAAGCATTTTAAATCTTGTAGAAAATACTATTTTTCTTTGGAAACTGTACAAAACTATAACTATTACCAGAAAGGCTTGAAAGCAAATCGATTTCACAACACAAAAGCAAGTTTTAAAATGTACTAATGAAAGTACATTTTTATTTATGAAATATTTCATTTGCACATTTACATAGGCACCATGTGTGCTTGTAATTACCACATCCTTGAATGCAATGTGGAATACGTGTGTTAGACACATCCATTCTGTCCATCCTTCTACATACTGAAGAAATATAGACACCTTCTGACTTTAGTGCTTGGAACATTTTGTACCTAAATGGCAATATTAGATTCAGAGTCATGCAGCCACCATTTAACTCTGAGGCATCACTGTGCCAAGGTCTAGACATCACCTGTACCTAAAGCTAGCTGTGGTGTTTTGGAGTTCTGTTCGTTAAACTTTCTCCTTGTTATTAAAACAAGGGATTTGTTACCTTCAGCTGTTCCTGTACATACAGTCAAATTGCAAGTACCAAGGACCAGATACTCTCTGTTTGGTTATAATCACTTTTGGGGAAAAAAAAACCAAACCAAACAAACTCAAAACCATTTCATCATATATTTTCTAAAATTTGAAATGATTAATACTTCACTAATATTTAACAGTTATTGTTTGAACAACTGACAAAGGGGACTGTTGCTCCTAGTCCACATAACTAACCTAAACCAGAGTTAGTCATTGCTGGACTTAAGTAGAAGAATATTAGTGTATTTTCTACATAAGTAGAAGAGAATATTAGTGTATTTTTTTCAAATTGTGTGAATACCTGTGTATTCTTAACACAATAATTTTTTACACTGTCTTCATACAAAATAGATGTCTCACTCCATACTCTCCTTGTATGTTGTGTCTCTGTCCATATATGTATAAAACTAGAGAAAGTGGGCATTTTAATGAATGTCTTCAGACAACAGATTATGTTAGTCCTTGAGAACAGGACCCAAAATTAAGATGTTCTCGGTACACATACAGTATTATGGATGTTTTCAATGCACAACATCTTTCCAATATGCTATCTGGAATAAATTCAAGAGAAAGCATTAATATATTAGGATGGAGGTTGAAATGTTTCATTATCTGTTCTGAATTCTTTCTCTTAAATCCTAATATGCAATGCTGAACCCTCACAGCAAATTAACTGTACTTCTCTCAAAATGTTTTGTGCTTACTTTTCAAACATTTTACTTCTTAGTCTTGGAAGATATCACTCAAAAAATCTAAAGACTTTTCTCTTCAAGTTCCCTATTTGAACTCTTATCTATTTGCACCTGAACATTTGATCATGTGATAGAAATTTTAGCCATCAGCTTTACCAATACAGTAGGGATCATAACAGGTAATTTTCTTAACTATAAACTGTAAAATTTCTTAAGAATAACAGTATGCAAGCACCCCTGCAGCAGTGCATCAAGAAGAGCATCACCAGAAGGCTGACGGAGGTGATCCTGTCCCTCTACTCATCCCTACCGAGGCTGCTTCTGAAGGGCTGCGTCCAGTTCTGGGCTCCTCACTACAAGAGATAGATGGAGCTCCTGGAGTGGCTCCAGCGGAGGGCAACAAAGATGATTAAGAGGCTGGAGCATCCCTCTTACGAGGAAAACCTGAGGAAGTTGGGTCTGTTCACCCTCAAGGAGAGACAGCTGGGAAGGCACCTCACCAACGTCTATCAGCAACTGAAAGGAAGGTGCCAAAAGGATGGACCAGGCTCTGCTCAGTGGTTCCGGGCAATAGGACAAGAGGCAACGGGCAGAAACTGATGCACACAATGTTCCACCTGAATATGAGGAAGAACTTCTTTACTGGGCGTGTGGTCACACTCTGGAGCAGATTGCCTTGGCAGGGTGTGGATTCTCCCTCACTGGAGCTATTTCAGAACCATCTGGACACAATTCTGTACAGTGTTCTCTAGGATGACCGCGCTTGAGCAGAGAGGTTGGACGAGATGACCCGCTGTAGTCA
The DNA here is from genome assembly GCA_013397775.1 of Eulacestoma nigropectus. Taxonomy (NCBI): domain Eukaryota; kingdom Metazoa; phylum Chordata; class Aves; order Passeriformes; genus Eulacestoma; species Eulacestoma nigropectus. Next base: position 484,573 of record VZTE01004628.1, read on the forward strand.
ATTCCAACCTTACCCAGTCTGTGATTCTGTATTCATTCAAAAATACGTGTGCACATAAACCTTAAGGGAATTATGTAGTCAAATCTTTAACATGGAATAACTCCCCTACATTCTTGTCAATAAAACCCAACAGCAAATTACAGTCTCTGCTTGATAACTTATGTCATGTAGTAGCAGATGCATAACTTGTCTGTGACCAAGCAATGTGAATTGCACACTGATCCAGAACAATGCAAGCCATTTCTACATATTTTTCTCATTTTCTGTATCATATTACTTGCTGCTCATGTCTAACAGACTTTAGTGTTCTTGCATTAGGGTTGAACAGCTGAAACCCTTGAGATTTAGGAATACAGATTGGATTTTTACGATAGGCAATTCCTACATATCTCTTTGTCATTTGGTTTTATTTGCAATTCAGAAATGTTTTGTCAGAAATGTGTAAGAAAATAATTACCTGGACTGGATAAACATACAACTCAATAGCAGATTATATTCTAGGTCAGCTCCAATACATCACATTTATAGCCTCATGAGGTGTCAGCAAAATAAAGGAAAAGGTGATTTCTAAGAAAGGAAGCCTGAACAATACATACACACTTTTTTTTTTTTTAATTATAATAGAAAATAAAGCTAAAAAGCTTTAAAAAATAAAGCTTTTTCTTTTTTCTAGACAAATTGTTCTATTTTTTCCTCTCTTCAGTGACTGACTTAGTTAATTTAGAACATGATGGCTTCCTATGCCAGGACATTTAGGGGTTCTCTTGACAAAAGGCTTATAAATGTTCATTCACTTTACCTGCCCAAATCATTATAGCATGCTATAGTCTTCTGTTGGTGAACATTGAGGTCTTGCCTGCCCTTTCAAGGGAAGAAAGATGTGGCTGACTTTCATTTTCATAACATATTTTAACCTCTGATGCTGTGGATACAAACTGTCTCCATATAAATCAATAACCCTAGACAAGAGAGCGATGAAGAACACACACACACTCAGAATCTGAAAATGAGTAAGGGAGATACTCTCCAAAAGGAAAAGGAAAAAAAAAACACACGTGACTAGGCTGAGGATGGATTCATTATTTAACAAGTAAGCAGAGAAAACTAAGAAATTCATAGACAAGTATGTGGGGCACAAGAATATAAACTTACGTGGGCTGCATGCTAGTAAAAGACTTTAAGGCTTGCAGCTTTAAACTACACTTAGCAACTGGAAAAGATTTCTAGGCTAACATCTGGAGGATGTACTTCTGCTTTCCACAGAAGATTCTGTATTGCCCACAGAGAAGTTTGCCACACAGGCTACATGTGTGACATACAAGTGTATCTTTGTGCATTCCCCAGTCTGACAATTTTTTTGTTTCCTTTACATCTTCTGGCTATCAGGCCAGCTGTCTTTCTGAACTACTTTCATACCATTTCTAAATGATATGAAAGAAATAAAAGCAATCCCTCATGAACTTCCAGTATTTATTTTATCAGGAAAATACAGAGTCCAAACCTAGTAATCATTCAATACCAATCAAATAAATAAAGGGTAACAGCATTTAAAGACACAGAAAAACAAGCAACAAGCACATCACATTGATCCTCACAGGAACTCCATTGCAGTCAATGGTGTTACACGACTCATCACCCACAGTACCTGACAATTTTGGAGGCGTGCTTAAAACTCTCAGAAAAAAAAAGTTTGAAAGGATACACGTTTAAGTTCAGTAAGAGTTCCGTAGAAATGCACTGTCATCAATAAAAATAATTTGAGCTTGAGAACAAACATGACTTCACAGTTTTTTCACCCCAACCATGAGGCAAAAGAGCTTTAAAGAAGGTTTTGGTGTTGCTGAAGTACAATAGAGCTTTTGCGGAGAAAAGGAATTGGGATATGAATTTACAAGAAGATGCTCAGTGCTTCTCAGAGTTACATTTGTCTCTCTCCTTACTTGGCTTCACTAAATTATTAACAGAAACCTAATCTGGCGCCAGATAACCAAACCAAGAACATTTGCTGGAAAGCGAAATGGTAAAAAAGAGAGAGGCAAAGGCTGCTAGAGTTAAAATAGAGGAGCACAGCTGTTATGTATGTACATATATATGTATAAATATACATATTTATACATAATATGTATATTAAAAATGTGCATACTGCATGCATGCCTGCACACACGCCCCTACAGGGGAAAAATATCAAGTGCCCACATATGGGGAAGTAGAGGTGTGCAGCTACACAAGGCAGTTTTATAGCAGCATGATTACCTATTTTAAATGATAACACAGCCACATAAACATCTGCACTTAAGAGTAAATACTAAAACACAATAAATGCAAACAAACATCTTGCTTCTGGACCAGTACTGCTATGTTCAGAAACCATTTCCCCTGAGTAAATAGATTTGTGCAGCGCAAACACTGTGGCAAGCTCAGATGAGCACTGGAACGGATACTCAGCTGAAGGTCAGGACTTGGTAAATTTTTGACATGTGAAGTATCAGCAATTACAGCTGATAGAGGCAGCAAGGACTGCTCCTGGCAATGATTTTAAGTGGTAGCAAAAAACCAAACCAAACAAAAACAACTTCAGCGGTCCTGTTTTCCCCCCTCTTCCAGGTGACAGAAAGAATCCATAACTAAATAATCTGAAATCAATATGTGTACTTGGTCTTTAACCGTGTAATGGTAAATCAGTTGAAATTGTGCTGAAATATTTAAATGCATTTTGAAACACTAGTTTTACACTATTTAAATGAATTTTGAAAATAGCTGCTGTTCAATTAGACAACCAAAAGGTACATAACAAGATACCTTAAAAAATGGTCTTATTCTGATAAGCTATCTGAAATCTGAGTTCCACCTCTCTAATTTTTTAATAGCATATTTTCTTCTCATCTTCGGCAATTAGTAAATGTTCTGTGGAAGAGACGTTTATCCATTAATTGGGGCAGCTTATAATACAATTCACATTTACGTTTCAATGTGTTGGCAATGTAGAACATTGTCTCTGTGCACACAAAACATTACGCATTTTTAACTTGTGAATTAATAAAATCAAATAGAGTACAAATATTTTTGATCAACTAAGGTCAATCTCAATGCTCTTTAAGAAGTTTATAAATGTAATTATAGAACTGACTGTAGGAGAGAAAAAGTCAAATTTTCCAAGAAAATAAGCAAAAAATTAGGGTGATAAATTTGTAAATAGAACAAACAATTAAATTCACTAATTTTTCATTTTAATCTGTAAAAAATCCAATTTTCACTTGAAATGAACTACATAAGTAGGCAACCTTTCATGCATGAACTATTCTCAGAGGAATTAAATGCATGAAGAAACTAAAGATGTCAAACTCCGCAAGAAACTTAGAAGAGTCTTGACTTGACTGAAGGCACTCTGAATTTTTCCTTACTTTTAGGGAAGGTATGATGTTGTTTAGACTGAGTAGACACTAACCTCTTGCTCCTAAAAGAACTGCTTTTCAGATTTCTCTCTCCCTCCCTCTCTCTGTCTCTCCTTCCATCCCTCGCTACCCCTCGCCCCACTGGCAACAGAAAGAGCCAGATTATAGGTGGTTAAAGTTGGCCATAAGAGATGGTGGTTGGAGTTGGCCTCAATTTACTTGAAGAACTCTCCTGAAATGAACTGTTTTGCTAGTGTCCTTGCAATTTTCTGGAGATGCTTTCTTTTCTGCAGGAAATTTCAGGCTGCACAGTTTACCCACTTCTTTTTTTTTCCAAGTATGTGACTGCCAAAACTAAAGCAGCAGTACTTTCAGAGAGCCTACTTGCTGTTTGTCCTCAAGAGTCACGGAACCTGACCTGAATACCTGACAGGAGATACCACCAGATCAAGTTTAATAAACTTCAGTATGCAAAGCCTGTTTTAAAATGTTAGACCCCAGTTCAGCATTTTTCAGGGTCTGGTCATCAAAAAGCAGTGTGAAGGCAGGGAAGCAAGGTAGGGAGGGTATCCTCATGGCCCTTCTTTAGGGATTCCATCAAATACCAGGGGATTTGTTTTCAGAGCTCAGTTATGTGAATCTGGCGGCACAGAACTATAAGCCTATTTAATATAGCCCATCTGCTCTTCAGAAACAGGATGGTTTGCAGCTTTGTGCTGAACAATACTGATGAGCCACCAATTCTTCTTTAAATCTTTTGGTGTTCTCTACAAAATCTCTTTTGTTGGCTTAGATGGGGGTTGAGAACTGAAGGATAACTTTTCTGCTTTTTGCTTTTTTCAAACTTGCCTGTGAAAGCAGTCTTATTCTGTTTAGCTGGGCCAAGCAAAAGTATTCTTCTGTTATAAACAGTGGTTGGAAGGGTGAGCTGCCAGGAATCACTAACATTTTTAAATGTTGGGACATTTTCTTCTCCCTTTGTATAAACATTTATACAACAAATATTGTATAAATATACTAAGTCATCAGGCCTTCTCTTTGTTTCTCATTATTCTCAATTGGTATTATATGTATTTCATTTTTAGTCTTTCAAAAAACTAGAAATTTTAGTTTTTGTATTCTTAATTCTGCTAAAAACATCTTGACAAGTACTAGATCTTATTTACTACATCACTCTTAATGAGCTGAGAAAAAAAATACTTATAAGCCTGTAAACACAGATTCTTTCCTATTAACTATGGAACACTAATTGGTGTTAGCTAAATGTTAAAGGCAAAGGCAAACTAAAATTCTGAAGTCACACCTGTACATACCATTCCTTTTACATTAGTCTGGTGCTTGAGAGAAAGTCATTCAGGGCAGGTTGGAAAATTCTGACTTTTTATTAGCAAAAATATTGGCACCAAATTGAATATATACATAACTTTGTACGTATACACAGTTTCTGACACACATACATAGACTGATCTGTGCCAGTTTTGAGATAGGTAGGTAGATGTCTATATTTCTTCCTCCAATGTAGTTCATAATAGCCCATCATTCAAGGATGTAGGTGGTGGAGAACAAGATTTATGAACAAAGCAGGTTAGGTGCCTGGATTTCATTCTCTCCTGCAGTTGGCTGTGAAGCTGTTGGAGAGTCTTAGCCTTGACAATCTTTCATTTCACACAGACAAATGTAGCACTGAAGATTAACCTTGACCTTTCACGCACCTGATGAATGTTCTCACCACTGTGTTAGTCTCTGTCCCTGTCTCTGAACCCAGAGTTCTAAACCCTCAGTTTTTGGAAGGATAATAAAAGGGAAAATAATCCCCAGGAATTACACCATCCCTATTTTTTGCTCATACAGGCTTTTTTTGTTTGTTTTACTTGTCAAATATAATCAATACTAGACCCATTTAAAAGTTATTTAGACGCTGTAAAAGGAAAAATGATGGGAAAGTTGTTTTGGAAACATTACCGGGTGGGTGAATCTTAAATTTTTAGGTGCTTTGACACTTGTAAGGAGTTAGTCTTGCACAGCTCAGAAAGAACACTAGGGTTTAGAACCTAGACTCTTAAAAATTCAGACCAGAGGAGCTGTATTAAATCAGACTTTCTAGTGCTAGGAGTGTGCTTAGATACAAACTTGACAGCAGTACTGGCAACAGCTGGAATGCTTCTCTTTAAAATTATATACTGTGCAGAATGGCATAGTTCTTTGATTGAATATTCTTTATAATCCCAATATATGTGTTTGTCATAAGGTAATTATACAGTGCTAACATCTCTCTGTGCAATGACATCATTCTGCTAAGTGTGCTCAAGCACTAAATATATTATCTGTACTTTCCTATGTGTCTGGCTGGATTCATACACGCTCACACATTCACATTAAATTCTGTCTGGTTGATACTAATTACATTAAAAGTAAAGCTAAATGGCAGTAAAAATAATTTGAAATTTTGAACTTTAAAGTGTATTCTTTTGTTTATGATATTAAGTTGTTTGCTTGTTTCTTTGTGCTCAAAGATGTGTGGGAGATTCATAATCACTTATTACCCATGTACATTTTTTGTCATCTGTTCCCTGTACTTCTTATCAAGGGACTTATCTTAGCCCCCACAAATTTATTCTACTTCCTACACATCAATTAGAAACTGACATACACCTTAAGCAAGGTATGTGTACAATACTTGCCTACAGCAAAAAATGAAAATATTTTTATTAATTTATCACAATTTTTGGCTTCCTAATCTAATAAATTATTCTAAATGACTGTATTACAACTCTAACCATCACATGGACAGTGGAAGTAATGCACTCAGAGATAACAGGAAAAAAAGCCTTAAGCTACATTGATCAAGGCTACACACCATTTTCGTTACTATATTGCCTTTGCAAAGATAAGCATGCTTCATTTTGGTGATCTTTAATCAATATACAGCATGCCAGTTTTCTATCTACTACTCTCCAGAGGCACCATAATCACACCGTAAGTAAAACTACAGTCCCCTCTGGCCACTCCTCTGCTGTAAAGCAAATATGGTAGGGGTGGAAATAGAGGACAGAGGAACTTAACTAACAGTGGGTTTTTATATTTCCAAGGACAAAGCTTTGCAGGGTGTCCCGGTTTTGGAGACAAAATTTTAGGAGGAAACGCTCTGGGACGAGCGCCTCCTCCAAAGGGAAAGGACCTCCCCCTTTCCTCCGCCAATGAGACAAATTGGTAACAGTAAGTGAAAAGTGGAAAAAAACCCGAACTGTTTATTAACACAGCACAAAACCAGGGTAGAACAGAGAAAGAACCTCAAAATGCAACAAATGCCCGGAGAACGAAAAAAACCACACGGGCTGACAACTGGTCCCCCCAGTCTCCAGGAAGGGGAAGGGGAACCCGCACAGCAGCCTGGAGCAGGGCAGATGGAAAAGGAACCTGTGGATCCCCCAGCGCCGCTCCTCCTCCTCCTCAGCGCGGGCGAAGTGGTTTGGCCTTCCTCGGGGCTTGGACCAGCCGGGGCCACCCCGCAGGCCCCCCGGGCCGGAGAGAAGGGAAGGGAGGTAGAGAGACCAGGGGGAAGGGAGACAAAACAAAACCTTTTCCCCGGCTAGTGGGAACAAAAAAGAAAAAAGCCAACCAAGGAGCAGCGCAGCGTCCCCGGCGCACTCCCCGGAGCACGGCCCAGAGCCTTGGGCCCAGAGCCGCTGGAGCCCCATCCCTTGAACTGACCCGAACCCGGGCCCACGGCTCCGGCACCGCCCCCCGGGTCCATCTTAAAGATAGAGCGTCCTTGGGCATTAAACAGATGGGTAAGGAATAAAGCAGCCTTATAACATCACCCCAGGACACAGGAATAGCAGAGCTCACCCTCAGACCAGCTACAGCACAGTGTGCCATTTGGCTTAGCTCTAGACTCTACAAGTGTGTCTATACTGTTCTCTTGTTCAGCTCTAGGTATGGCCAAAACTATTTATCCATCTATCTCAAGTTCTATTTAAAGTCGGTTCTACAGATTTTATGTTTTCTTAAAAGAAATCAATTTGCTTTTTTCCCTAATCATTTTCATCTTTCTTTACTACAGTTCTGTATTTGATTTCTTGAACTCTGTATTCCAGTTCTTAAAACAGGAACTCAGTCACAATCCCTACCAGGACTGGAAAGCTTAAAAAAGTGTATAACCAGAAAGGAGAGCCTGAAGAAAAGAGTGTGATTTTCAGAAAAATCTGTCTAGTCCTAAAAGTGCCTATAGGTTTGCCAGTAAAATTCTACTGCTTCACATGTCTACCACTCCCCACCCATCTTCCCATAATACCATGGTACCTGAGCCATGAACACCAAACGGAAAGAGATGGTCTCCATAGTCCCAGAGAAAGATGACATTACTGATAGATGTTTATGTGCAATGTCTCTTTTGGAGGCTGTCAGAGCTCCTGTCCCAAACTGGGTAAGCAGCAGCGGGTGTCTGTAGCAAGTATCTGCTACAGGCTGCCCAAGAACCTTTGGCATCAGCCACAGCAGTCTTCAACAGGAGTAAGAAAAAGTACACAACATCTAGGTCCCATGCTGAAACACAGCAAGGGTTTACTCGGCCTAGGAGATTGGAAATGCTATGTTTAAACTGCTTTTTACTTTCTCAAGTTTGCACTGGGATGCCCAGAACCTAAGATGGAGCTATGACTTCTACTCTTTGGCAGCAGTGTACTTGAAAGTTTTCTTGTATCACCCAAGTTCATATATAATTAAGAACTCTTTTTTGTAGCTCGGGCATTGTTACCTCAGACAACTCAACCCTGGATTGCGTACCTTGCTTACATTATTTATAACCTGAATGCTACAAAATTATTATTCAAAAGTAAATCTATTAGTGAATCTCCAAAACCAGTACAGTTTTATTCTATGCTCTGAGCGGCAAACAAAGGCAAACACTGAAACACATCAATGACATCAAACCCCATTTTTTTACCCCTACCTAGCTTAACTGAGGCTATTTGCCTCTTTTCCTTGGTGAGAAAAAGATGCTGGCAGGTAGAAATGAGGAGTAAATACTTGGGCTTTTAGCTTGAGAATGGCTGCTGGAGAGCTTGGTTTAGAAGCTTTTGTTTGAGATCGTGTACTTACGCCCTGCTTACCTCTAGCAGAATATATTTACAAAAAGTAATTCACAAGACTCTCCGAAAACTGAAGCCTGCAGGAATTAAACAGTTCTTCCTCCTCACCACGATATGATTAGCTGTCTCTGAGGAGTGAGTGACGATGTCCCTCCCACTCAGCAGCTTCCGACTGACATTTCACTAAATAGAACTTGAATCTCAAAGGGCTGATCTGTCAAGCAGTTTCAAACTCGAAAAGATCAGGCAGGTTCAGCTTCCCCCCTCAGTTACATCCTCATTTCTAATTTTCACATTTTATGCTTCATGCAAGTGTTAATTATAGAGATGAAAGTCAACTTGACTTTCTTCATCCATTCTTAGCACGTACACAAAATGAAAGTAGAAGTACACATAAAGTTTGCCAAAAAGCAAAATAGCTGACTACAGCTTGAGGAAAGTAAGACAGCACTGATTGATGCAACACAGATCATCATCATCATCATCATCCTTGTCAGCTTCCTCATCTAATGTAGTCGGATTTTGTTATGCAAAATTGCTGACTTTGTCTGACCAGAGCTTATAAAAAATCAGATTTTGATTCTTTATGACTAGTGAAGTCCTCATGGAAAGCCAATTTATACTATAGTTTATAGTATCATTGAAAGAACTATGACTTTCATACAAACAAGAACCTTAGTGTCTAAGCCTCAAAGGCAATTAATCATGACGATTTCACATTTCTTTGAGTCTCCATCAAATGGAAAGCATTTTGATTACATATAAAGTGATTTATGCAATAAAGAGATAAATATTTGAAAGTGGTGTGTTTCACTGTAAAAAGTACCCTTATTTATATGGACAAGCATTTATACACAAGATGATTAATACCCACGAGGTACTAATTAATTGATTAGGAAATCAAACTCCTACGGTACTGGATCGAGAGCTGCATGTTCCCTAATAAATCCAGTATTTCCAGGAAAAACACAGGACTGTGCTGGTCATCCAGAAGCTCTTTACAAATTCCAGTGCAGTTTTTGTACATAACAGATGATTATGAAAGATGGATTTTCCATGAATGATATGATACCACCACTATTCAATAATTATAAAATTCAGTGCTCACTGCAATTACCCCAGATTTGGGAGATACTGGTTTCATTCCCATCTCCATCTGGTCTGTGGGAGAATTCAACCCTACATGTTTGATTTCCTTTGATGATTATCATAACTGCTACAATAAGAGGCATTTTGGACTAAGCCTATTTGATCATTTTTTTTAAAGCTCTCACTCTCTGCTGTTGAAACTGTTCCAGATGTTATAAATACTTACACATTCATTAGAGAACTAGAACCTAAACATGAGGCTGGAAGGCTTTTCTCTGATTCTGGAACTTTTTTTCTGCATCTTACAAAAAAATTAAAAAACTATTCCATCATATTTGGTCAGAGAGGAAAAATTTGTCTGCATGGCAGGATGATGAAGGAGTCTGTATCAAATTTCCTTTAGCATTATCTTGTTAACATAAGCCTGGCAAGACACTGCAGCCTCACTTTGTATATGCACTTACAACCATCATGTAAATTCTCCAGAGATATAAAATTGGTATTTCAATGCATATTGAGGTATTATTACAACCTATCATGCCACAGCCTCACTAGCTTTACTCAGGGCATTGGTTAGAGATGTCTTTATTACTACACCTTTCTTGTGGGATGTCCAAAAAAGGCACATTTTCCTAAGTCAAGTCGAATACCTGGGTTGTTGACCACTCTTTTAGTACTTCTTCTCAAGTGATGAAAAAATTTCTAGGAAACAGTGCTATAATTTTTGGAGACAAAAGCCAAGATTTTCTTTTTTTCAGGGGGTTATGTTTCAGTTCATAATTTGGAGTAAGGTGGGCAACTAGTTCTTTTAGAAAATGAAAGCTACAGGCATAACATCCTTCTTGCAGATGAAAAAGAAGCTTAAGAGGTCATATCCTGAGAACTAGAGCACTGTGAACAAAATTCTTTCTGAAATTTCTCCATGTGTGTATATATTTACCACAGAGAACATCTTGCCTTTTTAGAATAAATCAAGACAAATAGTCTTGTCTAATTAACCACTAAGGAAACTTGGGTTTGGGTATGGGGTTATTTTCTGAGGAAAACAAACGAGGTTTTAGCAAAAATGTTGTTGCATAAAACAGAGATAAACAAAGAAAAGCAGCAGAGAAAGATGTTTGTCTCCTTCTTTTTGTTAGTGCCATGCAAGCAGTGTCAGACTACCCTGTCACAGTTAAGCATGGAAAAGTTACCCAAATGGAATAAGCAGCATTCTAGAAAGTGCTGTAGTAGCTGGCACACAGTTTGTAAACACCTTAAATTTCTATGAGTCTATTGCCTCCATGGACTTCTCAAGGCAAAAGTGCCAAACGAAGATCTTTTGGGACTGTATAGCTTTAGATGAACCTTTACAATTTGTTGTGCCTGAACTGCACTGACTCTCCAAATATGCAATACACTGGGCAAATGCTTCTGGGAATACTGGATAAAGCTGACATTTTTCCACTCCAGGAAAACAACCGCCTTTCTTAAAAAAGTGGAAGAAATAAGAAAAATGTCATCCTTTTATTCCACTACCTTTGTGTGTCATTAAACCAGTGCAGTATGGTACTTTGGTCTTTGCCTTTTAAAAAACATCGTTCTGCACTTTGGCAAGGTACTGTTATCAGTGAAAATAGCCAGATATTAGTGGAGGGCAAAAGTTGCAATTTGAGATTTCTTTGTGCTTGTGGATATTGCATGCTGCTAACAATGTTTTGCTTTATTAAAAGGAATGTATCAACAGAAGAATTAGTGCTGACTCCCAGGACGAAATTTGGGGAACTGCTGGAGTTGTGCATTCACCACTTCTCCATTTCCCTCAAAAAGCTTATCAACACCTGAAGACAGTTTTTTTAACATGCTGTGTAATGCACATTATGCCCACACAAGGTATGAATCATACAAGATTAATGTAATTTTAAAGAAAATACAGTTACATTATATTAAGCCAAAATTATATTTAAAAAACTATGACATGAAATATATTAAGCAGCTTTAGAAAGGAAAAAACGCACAAACTTACTGAACTTTTTTGGCCCAAAATTTTTAGTCTATGCAGCCTGGTCAGAATCAATTAAACCCTCTGAGATTTGAAGAATCTCAAACTTATACTCCAAAAGCAAGCCCAAAGAAAGCAAAGAGGAGGAAAGCATAACCCTGTAGTATCTCTGAAAATAGATTGGCATCTTAAGATACTCTGACTTTCAGGAAGTAAAGACCTCTCAAAAATTCTAATGCTGCAATTCCTGAACATGTATGTCCCTTAACCACAGGAATGCATGAGCTACTGCTTTGGGCAGTGGAACTTTCTTCAGCTGTCCTGCAGAGCCAAAATGCATCACCCACACTCTTTCCTCTGGTCTAACGGGTGTCCCCTACCCCAGAGTCCGCTCTGACACTGATCCTTCGCGCAGCAATACCAATGTTTCTTGCAGTGCACTCGCTTCTGTCTCAGGCACAGTTTCCATGTTGATCCTGACACTTGAAGCCTTACATTGATTTGGGACACCATGATTACAGAAAAGCCATGCATAAGAACTCCGGATCAGTTTTTCTTTCAGTGCAGATTGTACCGGTAGCTTCAACAAAACAGAAACTTTGCTAAATACACCCACATGTGTACATATATATTTATGTAGGAGGACATATATCTATATATATCTATATTTATCTATCTATATATATATATATATATATGGCAGTCATAACAGTCATTGAGAAGGCAGTGTCCCAAGGTCGAACATTTTTTTCATTTCTCCCCAGGTTTCTAAAATAAACATCCCTGAAACATATCTCATTGTACCCTGAGCTTACTGTGCTAACACAACTCTAGGCATCAGATGCTACTTGACTGACATTTTATAAACACAATGAGTGATATTTTACATCTTGTATTAATTCTTAACGGCTACATGTGCTGAATTCAGATTACAGCCTTCAGAGTTTGAAATTAAACCTGCGGTGCATATACAGGCTATCTTCTACAGGACATCCATAAGGGATATTCTACTGTAATTGATTTTAACTTTACAAGCCATATTACTTCAACTGTAAAAGTTGCTATCAGAACTAAAGGAGCAAAAAAAGGTCTAAATAATGAAAAGAAAAGGAAAAAAAACCAAAAAAACTCCACAGCCCCACAGCCCTGCTGAACTTCTGAGGAGGCATAAATGTATTTATTTTTACCTGGCAGAATAACTGCTACTTAATGGAGAAATTTTTTAATTGATTCTGCACAGTAAGTAACTACCATGCATACACTGGAGCTGTGGAGGGCTTTACTGACTGCCAAACTCTATGACATAAACTTCTGCCACTTGTAGAAGCCTTTGCAATCCCTTAGCTAGCTAGATGAGAGAGAAAAAGAGGAGAAAAAAAAAAACAACCTAAAAAACCCCCTACAGTCTGAAATTTTGTTTCATTCTTGGTATATTCCTTCTGCATGGTTTTTATTTGGATTCATTACCAAGGCATGACAGACTGGGTTATTAAAAACAAAGCTCATCCCCTTATATAAAATGTGCCTTAGCTGTACACTTGCTTGGAAAGCATTGCTGTTCTTTAGATTCCAACTTGCAAAATGGAAAGTTCAATTTTTAGTAAGTGTGTCAAGTACTACCATTAAGAGAGAGCAATTTGCAAAATGATACCAACTGCCAGATTTTTTGACAAAATTCACTAATGCAAGCCATTAGCAATCAGTGCCCTGGGTTTTTTTCCCATCTCTTATACTTCTCATGAAAGCATTAAACTTAAATGGGGAAGAATATGGCATGAGACGGAGTAAGGAGTTGCTGAATTGAGGAGAAACAACCATCTGCTTTGAAGATGTGTCCATGGAGAGCACAGGTTGACATGATGAAAACCAAATTTGACTACCGTATAAAATGGCAACATCTGGGTTAACTTCTTCTGTATAGCTGAAAATGAACATCAGACAAGCATTTAAATAAGAGCAGTAACTTAAGTGGCAGCTTAGAGGCTCCTTCAGTCAACCCAGACATCCTTCACTAGACTTCAAGTACTATTCCTAGGTTCTGTAGATTATTTCCTAGCAAGTACCATATACGATCAGAAATTAGTATGAGATGTCCTTTTAGTTATTTAGGTATTAAAAACCCCCCAAAAACCTGCAGATTTCAACTGCAAAGTGTGTTTTAAAGTTCAACAGTGACAGAAATTGGTAAAAACAGACTGACGGGAATCATTCTTCAGTGAACTTTTGCCCTTTCAGCTAAAGAGTTTGTGTGCAAATTCACTGTATCTATCTGAAGTGTGTTTTCTCTGCAGACTTTCAAAACCACCCGACATATGTCTCCTTTCCTCAACTTTGTTAGGAAGATTTCCAGAAGAAATCCATAGCACTGTTCTTATGGACTGACAAAGAGCAGTCCTGGAGTGACCCATCCTCCCTATTTACATAAAAGTTCAAGTGAGCTCATCAGTTGGCTACTTGCTGGAGATTTGTTATGATTGGGGCAGTCCATATGCCAGGCATGTTGATATTAGATTGACGGGAGAAAGAATACAAAAAATGTGTGTAGGAGAAGTGCGTAAACACAATATGAAAGTTTTGGAGAAAAAAATGCTGGCCTTATAGCTTGACTATAAAGAGAATGAAGTACAACACAACAGACTGTAATAAATGACAATTTCAGCACAGAGGAATATGGATTTACTTACTCACCTACACCAGTAAAACATGAAAAAACACCCTACTGGCAACTGGAATATAAGTTATTATCTAGATACATGATTTAGCTAAGGTGAGATAAATAAGCTCTCAGAAAAAAAGAGAACGAATGAGGTTTCTGAGAGAGAAAAAGCCTTTCAAACCATGTCATATTCCTTGAAAATAAAGTTTTTCATAAAGTTATTGCTTTACACAGTAAAAAATGAGGAGATTCAGATATAAGGATGTCCTATCATGTAGTGCCTTTCAATAAGAATAAAATCAGTGTGCTGTGGGAGGTGTTAGGGAAACTAGATGGGAATTCAAGACAGTAGTTTGCACAGAGAGGGTAGAGGGAGCAAGGAGCAAGGATAGGGCATTTCACAACAGCATCCAGGTGTGATGGAAGCATTTCAGGACTACTGTGCCTGTATTTGATTTTTCACCAAAATTTCAAGGCCTAAACTTGACGAGAAAAAACAGAACACCGATTTATTGCCTCTGAGTCTACTGCCTGACTACATTACCATCTCCTCAATATTTTTTCTCTTGTTCCTTTCCCTGAGATAGAGAGAACTGTCATGTTGTGGTGTGTTCAGTGTGCCAACACCCGGCAAGCCACACACCCAAGTAGGTTAAATGGTGGGACATGGCTGAAGGCCAGGAGCCTCAAGATCATGGTGAGGGCCCAGAAGCCCTTACCCGAACATGCAGATCCGTCCCCAACCACTGGCTCCCGCTCTCTCCTCCCTTCTGCCCCCGTTTATGGTTAAGCTCTAGAAAGTTCTTTGTTCTTCAATACCCCATCGGCTCTCAGTTATCCTTCCCCACCTACCCTGTACCCCATTGGTTCATTGTATGTTTCCCTGCCTATGTACAACCCCTTTGCCCCGTATCAGTTGGTTTTCTGCAGTTTACTCCTCCCATTTTGTAGCAGTATAAAACCTTATGTCAAGCTCTCATTTTTGCTCTTTGCCTTTGTCCTGTCCTTGTTTCAGGATCCTTGCACCCCAAAAAACCCACCTTGTTTACCCTGCAAAGAGCCCCTCCTGATCTCTTCGTCTCCTCCTACGCCTTTAACATCGGTGGGTTAGGCGAGCCCTTTCACGGACCACACTGCAAACAGCTCCACCAGCTTCTCCCATGAGGAGAGAAGGACTGGCTGCCGACCACCGGAGCTAGCCGAAAAGGAGGTCACCAAGGCGCGCCGTGTCCCTGTCCTTTCTGCAGAAATGCCATCGCTCCACTGTTTAAAACAAGAGGGAAGGTACCGAGAGCTTTTGGAAACACTAGGTAGCTACTGGACACAACAGAACATAACTCCTTGAAGACAGCCTTGGGCACCTAGTTCAGGTTGGCCAGGGGAACAAATTATCAAGCTGAAGGGAAAAGGAACAGTCTTAAGTATACACTTAATCTCAAAGGTCTGCAACAGGGGAATAGAGATAACAGTAGCCATGGCATTTCTTCACTAGAGTTTTGCAGTTTGAAAGAAAAAAACTATCATATGGTTTTGTCTATCTTATTAATGTTTAATGCCATTATTTGATTTGCTGATTGATTAAAGGATTAAGCTCTAAAGGTGTAGGGAGTTATAAACCACATGTTAGCAAAGGGTAAAAAGCAGTAAGTTTAGCATTTTCTGAGTATTTTCCCACACAGGGAATAATCCCGTGGAAATCTTACTGAGTTAAGGAGAGTTTGTGCTATATTTTCTCAAGAGAAATCACTCTATTTTACCTAATAATAATGAATTAGGAAGCTGGTCTGAGATCTTAACAATTATTTTTCTTTGCAGTTGCCACACACCTGGGGAATTCACTGTCATCAGGTCATATTCAACTGGACTTCAGGAAGGCTAAAGAGCTCTGTGACCTTAAATAACATGTCCTTGGAAATAAAATATCTCTTACTAAAACTTATTTTAAGATTTTCCTTTAGATTTTTTTCTCCTAAGACAGACCTTGGTTGCAAAGATACAGGTGTGTTGTTATGGCATCTATTTGCACAAGTTAAACAGAAATTATAACACTAACAAAGCCCTTGCTTGGAAATGGAAATTCAAACTGCACTGCAAAATACTGCTTCTACCAAGTATTCAGAAAGAAGATGCCTGCATTTTCCAAAATTTGCATTTGTAACAGAAAGACACCAGCATAGAAAACAAAGTCTTTCCAAATTCAGGTCCAGTTCAAGACTGATGGGTTGACAGACACTGATGTAGGAATCCTTCATGATAAAGCAGTTCACCTCTTGTTAAAAAGTCTTTTCAAAAACACTGTAAGAGCTGTGATTCACCTTAGGCCCATTGGATTCAGTACTCATTGCTTTCGCAGGCTTCTTTGTAAGTTGTGCTACTATATAAAGTTCTCTGCAGATGTGACGGTGTAAGATGTTTTTCTAAACTGCAGAATAGCTGAAGTACAGCTTACAGAAAACAGCCATTAAGTAGATCAGGCACAATCAGCTCAAACACGATCTGTGCAGATTGACACCAGTGAACAATACAATATGCTTGACTAGCTTCTCCTTCCTCCCTTTTCCCCCTAGCTTCTTAATTCTCTATTATACTTTTTTTTCTTGTGCTTCAGGCAATGCTGAGCAGTATTTTTTCCTGTGTGTGTCATTTCAGCTGCCAGGATATAATTTTAATCATTAGTGTGACTACAAACATGAATGTTTGGGAACTGATGTTTGCATGTGACTTGGGAAGGTCTAACTGAGTGATGAGGATATGTGCTAGTGTCTGGGAGTGTACAGAGGAGTCTGGCTTGCTCCTCAGCTACGTGAGGCTACGTTGACAGTGAATGTGACTACACAATGTTTTAAGGTCTTTATTGTCTCCACTTTCTATTTTTATACAATTGTTTATCAGATATGTTAAGTATTTGGAGCTCATTTGCATTTCTATTTTCATTTTCCATGCAAAGGCTTTTTTTTCCCCTCTCTGAAATCAACAGCACTTAATACTCCTTCCTTTTCTCTCACAATATGAGTTGTTTGCCTTTCCTCAGGCACTTGTCACATTCTGGAAAGACAGGCAAGCTAGTAAGGCACTGCTAGCAAGCTGAAGTTGTACACTGCTTTGTTGTGTCAAATTATTTGGCTTTTTCTTCTAATCAGGCAGAATTCCAAGGGCTACAAAGACCACATGTTCTCTGAAGGGGACTTGAAAAAACAGCTCTTTCCAGATTTATCACTTTTTTGTTCTCCCACTGCCATTGGTCTCTCATGAAAATCAAACATGATACAAGGTAGGGATGCCACACGCATTATTGTAACAGAATAAGAAAAGTAACCTAAATACCAGCTTCACACTTTTCACAAAATACCCTACAGCTACCAATGGGTAAGGCACTGGTTACACAGTGCAACATCTGCCAGAATTCGTTTTAAACAGAGAAGGTTGTGTCGGGGGAGATTGAGTTGGGGTATTAGAAAAAAGGTTCTTCACCCAGAGGGTAGCTGGGCACTGGAACAGGCTCCCCAGGGAAGTGGTCACAGCACCAAGCCTGACAGAGTTCAAGAAGTGTTTGGACAATGCTCTCGGGCACATGGTGTGACCCTTGGGGATAGTCCTGTGCAGGGCTAGGAGTTGGACTCAATGATACTTGTGGGTCACTTCCAAAGCAACATGTTCTATGATTCTTTGATTTTCTCTGTCTGAACTCTTCATGCTCTATTATAATGGTATGCAGTTTTTAAATCCTCTTTGCTGTTCTCTTTTGTCTGTTTGCATTTCCCTTTGCAGCCATTTGCTGGGAAAATGAGAACAAGTTAAGATAATCAAGTGAAATACAGAACAAACAAGGGGTTTAAGGTTCTAGAGTTCCCATAAAACACCTGTTTCTTTCTTTATTTACTTTAATATCTGGATTTATGCACTCTCTTCTTTCAACTAGGTAGGTAGCAGACGCAGTCTGATTTAAGTGTTCTTCTCTCTCTGTTTCTAAAATCAGCTGTAAATGAACTGTAGCCAGGGGGAATTCTCTCGGGAGCCTGTGCATTCTACTGCTGGAAGAAGAACAAGAGAAGAAAAATGTAAAATAACCTGGGAAAAAAGGAAGGCTAGGACATAACACCTTTTAGGTAGCTTCTAGCTGTTAGGAAGTGTGCCTTCTTGGGAAAGTATACTGAGGCAGTGTCAGGAAGGAAGCCACATATGCTGAAAAGCTGGTGTTGCAGAGACCCAAAACACAGCAGGCACTCACTTAGCAATACTAATATGCTGAAATAGCAGTCCTGCTGTTTAGACAGAATACAGGCGCATACTGTTAAAATTACTGAGCTATCTTTTTAAGATGGTGCTTGTATTTGAAGTTCGTAAGGCTGACCTTCAGACTAATATTCCTTATGTGGTCCAGCTCTTGAAGTCACTCAAGATATTAATGTTTGTTTATCTGAACTATGCTTGCCTACACGTAAGAAAATAACTACCGTGAGTACTTTATAGACGCCACAAACGGGATATTAAACAGCAATCTTAAACTGTAATACATTTTAGAAATGGTTCTCATATTCTCCCCTTGAACAGAAACTTTTCATCATGACCATCTTCAAACAGAATGGTGACCCAGAAGGCACAGCCTTCAACCTGAAGGTTGTTGTGAACAAGGCTCTTGCTCCTCAGTAGCTAGTAGCACACAGTGCTCAGACTTCCTCCTTTGTCCCATGAAGCAATGAAAGAGATGCATGCAGCATAAATGTGGGATATTTCCTCTTATTTTTGAATCAGTTAGTTTTGAACTCCAAAGAAAGTACAGGATATAAAGAGTAATTTCCTTTCCTTTGATTCCTGAGTTCCCCTCATTTTAGCTGATGCACACATCTTATCAAGTGATTCAACATGCTAATCAGTACCAGAGAGATTCTGGCAAGTCTCAAAATTTAGAAACCTAAAATAATAGATGAGCACCTTCATTTTCATAAAACTGGTAACTGATTGCTTGTGCCTTTAGGGACTCTTATCTCAAGCTATAACAGCATCCTGTACTAACCAGCAACTTTGCTCTCAGCACTATTTGCCACCAAGACACCTAATCCCTTGTATCTTTCACTTGATCCTAATGGCTTATCATGATCTCTTTATGGAACCTCCAGAGAGAAAAACTAAACAAAGGAATTCAAACAGGTTTCCTCGAGATTCATCCCTTAAAAAATCAGGTAGACTAAGTGGATTTTTTTCATTTGGTAACTTTTAAGCAGGTTACAATTCTCATAAATCCTCAACAGTGTTGTCCAGTCAGTCAAAATTTTATTTAACGGTTCGCTTTAGCAGGAGTACAGTTAGGTCAACACCAAGCACTTTGAAATTTCACCCTAAACATGTGGCCTAATTTCTTTCTATAAAGCTCCCCAAATGCAAATGAAGGTTTTCATTCCGTTGATCCCTGTAAACAATCCCAAGCATGCTTTTGCATTCTTTGCGGCCCTATTCCAGTAAAAAAAATACATCTTTCTGTCTGTCCTTTCCTGCTACCAGTCCTTGTGCCAGAGACATAGTTGTTGGATTCTGAAATATGCTGACCCAAGTCACGTCTTATCCTGAATTTGACATTTTATGGCTATAATATGGAATAAGAAAGGGGTCTTTGAGAGTATCACCAACATGTACAAGAATTCTTTTTCAGTAGGATTTGTAAAAAGAATATGAAATTAAGTCTTGCAACAAATCATATTTCATTCTGTGACAGCTGCCCTTCACTCTGACTCTTCCACTTTGAAGATTAGCTGAAAGGTCTGAAGAAGGACACAACGAGCTGCTCTTCTCCAACCACACCATGTGTCACATAAGGCATGGAGGCGAATGGACTCAGTTTGGGCAAGAATATATATTAATTCCAGGCAAACAATTCCTCCTAAGTAAAACTAAATATTTTGCTTGTGACTCTGAGGCAAGAATTGACCTGTGATTTTGTGAGAAAGGGCAGAGACACATTTTGAGTTGTATTTATATATGTCCTTAACACTAGAATCCAATGAGCAATGTCTAGAAGGTAAAAGGACAAATATTTGGCAGGGTAGTGCTTCATATTTTGTTCTATATCTTGCCCAAACAAGTTTGCAATTACACTTAGAGAAACCTGTTTCTTATGTTACTACACAACCAGCCAAAAATAAACAATAAAGTGTGATTGTACTTACCATCGCACAGAGATACCATCAGAGGTCATTCAAGAAGTGGGGTTCTCTACTGGAGAACCTGAGCACATCACTGCTTATGACCTGGTTATTTTTGGTATCACTTTCCTCCTTTCCAGTAGCCCTATGAAATGTATTAAGTCACCCCAAATGACGTGTGTCCTCCACCCAAGTAAAGCATCAGTCGCATCATTTGGAAAACTAAAAGCTAATTTAAAAAATTCTTTCTTCAACAAAAGTTACTTCTAGAAAGAAAAAAAAACCCTCTGACAACAACAAAAAACCCCCAAAAGAGGTGTTGGCTGACAGAAGCAATGAGGTTATTAGCAACAGAATCAGAAACACTCATGGTAAAAAGGAAAGAAGATAGATTAAACATTCATATTTTATCTCAATTTCTGAAATATATGTTCTTAAGCCTACTTTGAAGTACGTGATTAAATTCTCCAAAACCTTTTTATCTTTCCTTGATTGCTAAAGTTTGCTATCAGTGCAGAGCGTGTAGCTGATATTGTGTATCATCAAACTTGTTTCTTTATCTTCAAAAGTAACATCTAAACTTGTTATGAATAAACATAAACAGGATGCCTGTTCCTCGTTTATTAAATATAAGCTGTAATAGAGAGAGAGCGTGCACACTCTGTAGTGCAGTGGCAATGGAAAATGTGTTCTCAGCTCGAGAAGAAACGTAGGCTACTGAATTTGGGGCATGTAGAGGAATACGTGATCTGAGCTGAAGAAGGAACAGGATTTTGAAAATGGAAGATATGCACAGGTCTCCAGGGAAGCCTTATGATAACAAAATGACACCTAATTTTTGCCTGTTTGTTTGATGGCCTTCAGGATTTAAGAAGAGTGGGTGGAGATGATTATGATAGAAGTTGACTCCCTCTGGCCCAGTGACTCTATAGGAAGTTCCGACTCAGAGGGTGGGGGTAAGTACAAAACACAAGAGAAATGGAGGCACAAAAATAAGCAAAGAAAGTCTCCAAAGACCCATAGCAAAATATTCCAATATAAAGAGACATAAATGTATCAATAAAGTATAATGAGCAATTCTACTTTGCTGCCATAGCTACGTAATTTACAGAGTTGCCAAAAGATAATAGTTTTGAAGAGCCTGCCAAAGCCTGGTAATTTGCATATAATTGTCAATAATGCTTTCTCATTTACTAGATGGAAGTTTGCTTTCACAGGATAGAGTTATTGGAATTCAATTTGCAGTCTCTGTTTTTATGACTTTTCTATACAGTACTGTATTATTTAGAAATAAATAGGGAATTTTAGATGCAGTCTTCCATCTCTTGCCCAAGGGCAAAAAATAGAGAATACCTTTTCACTAGAAACTAATAAAAATAGAAAGAAAATTATTAAAAAAGGAAAAGTACAACACCTCTTTGGATTTCAGTCCATCTTCTCTGAAAACACTTCACAAGTTATTTATCTACAGGTTCAATGAAATATCCTGATTTATTTTGCAGCAAGGTCAGTATTAAACTTTTGATTCACTAAAGCCATGGGGGTGGATTTATTATGAGTGTGAGCTACCTCAGAACCATTACCTTAACAAGACCAGATTTTGAAGTGAATTGGATGGTGTTAAAGTTAAAAACACACTTAGCCTCAACATCATATCCTAGATTGGGATAGTGGTTTCCAGTATCATGAACAAAAACCTTTCCTTGCAGAGATATGACTGTGAATGAAATCCTCATCCTCCTGAAGCCATGGCAATTCTCCCAGTATCTACAACAACAGCCTGGATTTCAATACAGAAGGTTTGTTTGCGTTGCTGAGGGGAGGTTTTATGGTTAACATGATAATATTGCATGTATAAAATATGTGCAAACCATTAAATCACCACTTGAATGTAGCAGAAAATATTTTTAACTAATTAACCATCATTTTCTCAGTTGTCACTAAAAATCTGCAAAATAAGAATTTTTCTCATTTTTCATGTAACATGGCAAAATGAATAATCGTAATAAATCAAAATAAATATCAATTCCATACATATATACACTGTTGCTCTCTATGCTCTTTTCCTTTTGCACTAAGAAATCTTGATTTTGTGCATTGACATTCACTTGTGTAGTCTCTGCAATTAAGTATGTAAATTTGAAAACTTCATCTATAAATGATGGAATAGATATTTCCGTAACATTTTGCGTACATAAAACTTCCTGACAGTCTGTGACTAAATGAAACATGCATGCAAATAAAGCTCCTATCTTTGTGTTTAAACTCAGGATTCCATAGCATTTAAAACTTGGGCAAAATATGTTATCGACCAGCAGTTCTGTTTGGAGTCTTCCAGACATCCGATCCTGTATTTTTACCAGGTTCATCCTAACCAGCTGATCTGCCTCAGCTTTAAAATATGTTTTCATATTTCTGTCTCCTCCTCCAAAAGAGAGAGAGACAAAATAGGCCTGTACTTCCTTGATTAGGGCTTTATTTTGCAGTGTATATTCTAGTTTATTTCTCCAAGGCATAACTTGATATTCAAGGACAGCAAAGTCACTTCTGACTCTGCAGATGAAAGTGCACTAACAGTGACCTTTTGGACCAACATAGGCTTGAGTGCAGTGAGGTATAACTAACCTTATTTTGCGAGCTCTTCCTGACACAATAGGATCATGGAACACCTTTGCAGCTACCAGCAAAAGGCAGTGATGATCTACAGCCACTCACATAAATCTCGGAGCAGAGCATAGGATGATCCCCCACTAACTTGTGGATCTGAGCTGCAAAGGAGGTCAAGTCTTGCACCAGCATTTTAAGATGAGTGGAACACCAGCTCAGAATAGAAAGATGTAACACCAGTGTGAGGAGCTAACTAGATAAAACCACAGGGAAGACATTGCTTTGTAAATAAAATCCCTAGTGCTTTCTTCAAGATTTTTACCTTATTTACTATTATTCTGCCTCAAAAGAGAAGGCAAGCAGGCCCTATTGAAAACTTATGATTGTATAATATTTCTTTCATAAATAATATCTCTATGCAGGGCACTGCTTTAATATGTCAACTGTAACTTGGTTTGTGTCCTTCAATCTATCATGTACTGCACATGTGCTGCAATAGAAACAAATAATTCATGAGTAGAGCTCTGTGATATACACATGATACATGAACTCTCCTCTGAAGTGGAATATATGCCATATCTCATGGTACCATGGTATGATTGGTTTTTTTAATTGAAAATATTATCTATTTAAATTTTATTTATCTTTCATGACAATCTGGGTGCCCATAGGCTGCTCAGCATTCAAAGCATTGATAACATAGATTTTTTTTCTCCCCCAAGAATAGTACATTTCCTGTAGTATCAATTTTTTGGAAGTGTTTGTGAACACTGGACACATTCTGTAATGGTTTGAGCAGTAAAAATGGGACTTCTTTCCAGAAAATCCCAAATACTGTTTTGAGATTGTTAAGAAAAATACTTAGACATTTCACATTCAAATAGAATGAGCAACTATTAAAAAGAGAGGGAGAGAGAAGGCGGTAGATAGAAAAGGATTATGTGTCTTAAGCTTTCATGATGGTATCCTCTTTACTTCATCCCAAAAGTTTTTTCTTTGATATGGTCCCTAAACAAAAGACTCTTTGCTCAAAAACTACTGCCCTTGGTTTTTCTGCTTGGATATCAAATCTCTTTCTGCTATTTTTCACTATTCTTAGTCTCATCCCTTCAGATGTGCTTGAGTTTGTCCTGTCTTAACAGGGCCTTGTAAGTCCATACTGCCATCCCTCAATATCCTGCTCACCATAGACAGCAGTAACATGTTCTTGCAGTTAAAAAAATCTTTTTCTCATCTGTTTCTGTATTCCTGAGGGGAACTCTGCAACATTTCCTTTCTCTCTCTCATGTGAGTACACACATTAATTTTTAATGTGTCTTCTCCCAAATTTATGTAGTACAGGCGAAGTCCACAACAGTAGATGATATCTAGTGCTCGCAGAAGGAAGCCAGACTAGACAAAGAGGTTTTCAGGAATGAGATAAAACAGCAGCAAAAAATAATACAGTTGAAAACCTAAAGCTAGCTAGACCCAAGAGAGGGATAAAATGTGCACTTTCGGTAAACTGTACAAGCTTTACAACTTCTGTCTCACTCCCACAATGTCTTAGAAACTGACTTGATCATGTGTTGTTTGCGTACCAGACAGCTGTAACTCCGTAAAGATGCCCTAGAGATCCATTAAGCAGTGTGAAGAATGTCTTTGTGGGTGTATGGTTTGAGAGGGATCTAGGACTTCAAGGAAGCAGAAAACACAGTAAGAAACAGGCAGTGTCGTGACTACCAGGAGTGTCCACTTGGGTGTTCCTTATCCGGCATGAAAATGGGCCAGATTTACCCAGAAACCTGCTGGATTTAAAGAGCTGTAATTTCTTAATAAATTCTTTTCTGTTTCCCATCTTATCTGCATGTTTTTATTTTTAATGAATTTCTATTACATACTGACACCTGAAAGAGAATTGGTGTCATCATTATAGTTTTTTGCAACATATTAGCTTTTAGCTGCACTTTTGTTAATTATTTTTCTTGACAATAAAGTATTGTTGAGATAACACAGAATGATGTTAGCTTTGGCCTTTCTATACAGCCAGTCTGGGAGCACATCTGTTCAGCTGCCACAAGCAGCCATGTTGCTGCAATCAGTAACCCCGAGGCTGGGAATCTACTGTCCTTCCTGCAGCCAGTGATGCCTACATCCATCATCCACAGCCAGCACCTCTCCCCACATGAGAAGTCCTCTGTAGCACTTCAGTGCATCTGGATTCCCATTATCTTTCACAGAAAACATGGACACACTCCTGCCTAGTGATGCCAATGCTGTACACTGAGAATTCATCCTTACATGTACTGAAGACACTTGTAACATGAGCACAAAGACTTAGGATCTGGGACAGACTCCTGGGTCCCATTTTTTGGGATATAAACTTTGTAGCTCTCCCTTAACTCACAAAAAAATCAAGCAAGCAGCAGATGAATTGCAACAAAGAAACTGCTTCAAAACAAGGAAGTACACATTGGCTGGTGCCATTGAGACCTCTGAGGTAATAAGGGAAGAACAAAGCCTACATGCATGATATTTTTTCAGCACAGCAGTGACCCAGGACACCCTCCCTGTTACTGAACTAGCACCCAACAGCTTGTTTCAAATTCTTGTCATGAGCTTTGCCCACAGTGTTTGTCCATCATATCTGCTCGTGTCTAAAATGGGGATTTATTCAAATACTTCCAGCTCTTGCTTTACACCAAGGTAGAACATATGGGCAGAAAATATGGTCCTCATCTCCTGTTCTGAAATAAAAATTAATTTCTTAAATTTTAGTGACCCGCACTACAGAGATAAGCAGGTAAAAGCTACTACGATTTCCTTATAACAACGTAAACATTAACTGATGATAAAATGACTGGCTCTATCATGCTTCCCACAGCCTGCACTCCATGCTTCTAATAGTTGTTAATGTTCCTGAAACATTTTAATTGTTCTGCAAAATGTCATAACTGAGAAAGATGGAACAGATGAACATGTTAGATAAATCAGAAAAGCCCCATGGAAAGTGTTGCAGTTGGGAAATAATACCATTAAAGTAATTTATTTCTTTCTTTACAAAACTCTCCAAAATTGCTGAGTGACAAATTATCATCCTCTTCCACTGATAATATTTTTGTCAAAAATGCAAAGATCATTTTGGGATTTTTTGGTGTTTGGTTTTGGGGTTTTTTTTAATCTTTCACTGTAGAAAAATAACATTCTAAAAACGTCATACTAAGAAAAGGAAAAACCCCAGTATTTTCAATGTGGAGGTGTTACAGCACAATTCTACAGCAGGTAATGCCTGCCTAAGATATGGACAGAGACCAGCAGCTCATGGCTAATAGTGTACCATAATGTGCCACATTACTTGTCCCTTTATGCCTTATAATACACTCAGTATCAAATAGTATTTTGTAAATCAACAATAATTTTTTGTCTGTTTCTCCAAGACATCACTGATTACAAAATTCAAATTTTGATCTGCATTTCAAGCACTGTAAAGGACATTGAGGACCATGAACTTTATCTGTGTACTCCTTTTAGATGCATTAGTTCATTCTCATATTGTCAGCAAAATCATCTCAAATGTCTTTTTCACTACCATACACTCTTCAGATTAAGGTTTGCTACCCATTTTTTTTTTTTTTTTGGGAGGGGGGATGTTCTGACGTTTTGTTTGTTTATTTAAAAGATCAACACTAGAAATTCTTATGTTTTACAGTTAGATATCTAAGGGTTCCGATCTAAAGATTTATATTTTAATAGACAAACTATCTCTGTAACAATGCAAGATGGAGAAATGCTGGAAATATGCACTTACGTGTGACCTCACCTTTGCCAATAAAGACTGCAGAGTCAAAGCTATTTTTAACATCTACTAATATTGAAACACTTAACAGGACAGCTGGCAGGGACAAGGAAGTCACAAATGCAAGAGAAGGCTTTGCTTTGACTTAAGGATATTTACAGTTCTATATGTTAAAACAATGATAAATTTTATCTGATAGAGTTACATGATAAAAATCTAATAATGGAGCGAGTTTACTGCGGGATGACTTGGCAAAATAACACTGAGCTAAGGGATTTTTTTTAGGTTTCAAAAAGACAAGCTTGGGTAACCAGCAAGAAAAGATAGTGAGATTAGAGAGTTCACTACAGCAGACAGCAAAGATTTTTCAAGGCAGAGATTAAAAACACTTGGAATTTCCAGGTTGGGCAACAGGACAAAATATGAAGGGAAAGGCATCATCTGCAGAAGGCTATAAAACTATCTCCAAAAGCAGAATGAAAACAAGCATACCTTTTGGAAATCTCAAAGTGTACGGATCAACTAAGATTTATTAGAATTGAAGCTGAGCTGTAATTCTGGAGGAAGATTTAATAAACAGCAAAAGTTTCTTAAGCCATAAAAGGGAAAGATGAAAAATAAAGAAAGAAACTTGATTTCCACTGACATTCAGCCAAAGTCAATTTAGTAATAGTCCCCAAATAAAAATACTGCTTCTGTGTTCATTGAGAACATTAGTACTTAACAACAGAGCAACTGAAGAAGAAAAAAATAGGAAATAAGAATATTATTCATTATCTTAGGATTGAAAATTCTAAATGGAAATTGTAACATCTAAAGGAATGCAAAAAACCCTAAGCACTGAAATGCCTTGGGTTGGGAAATCCAAATTGTCAGTACAGATACGAAATAAAGACACATAGCACATGAGAAAAGGATTTAGTTAATCTATCAAAGTGAGTCAGTATTTATGAATACAGAATAATCAATCTGTATTTAGGAAAGGGGAAAATAAAATGAGAACACATAAAAACCAGTTACTCTGACCGTAGTAGTATTATCACCTTAAGAAGAACTTTAGGAAGAATGTTTCTAGGATGAGAAGCAAGATGAGAGGGAAAAAAGATAAGCCTTCAGACCCCCATGGATTTGGCCCGAAGAAAAATCTAATGTGTTAGAAAATGTGGATAGTGAACTTCTCTGCATATCTGCTTTGAATGTCTGTTTTCTTCTTGGTAATATTTTTGCATGTTAATGTGTACATGTTTATAAGACACAAAGCTTAAAATTATTATCAAAAGGGAAGAGAAAATGAATATGAATACAACACAAAGTAAGTAAAAACCTTTTTGTGAAATCACTATTAAAAAAAAATTTAATTTATAAAAAGTCCACCTGTGGCTACTACCAGGACTTTGTGATAGAAGAGTAGGTACACATTACGTGACAAAAAATTTAATTTTGGGTGCAAACTGTTGATTACAAGCTACAGCTTTGGAAAAAAGGCCAATTGGTGGTTCTTCACGAAACCACTCATGGGAATTAGGCATAGGTATCCCACAAGCCAGGCTCTAGCACACACCTCAGTCATGAGCTGAAGCCTGTGAGTGTCTCTAGAAAACCCTGGGTGGTTACAGAGAGCTCAAGACTCTGCTCCTTGAGCCCAAGGTTCCTCCTCTCTGTTGATACTTTTGTTTTCAGTCTTCTGTCCCAAACAGACCCACCAAAGTGTATTCCAGTTCTGCCTGTTCATTACTCCAGACCTTCCCATGTAGGTTCCTTGGCCACAAGCCACAGTGATGAGGCAATCTTGTCATAATCCACGAGGACAGCTCAAAGCACTTGTCACACTTTTAGCATCTAATGTTTTGATTATTTAATATCTATTTTCCAGCAGTATTTATAGTGGGGTGTTAGAAATTAACATACAGTGGCATTATTATTCTTTTAGAAGCCCAAGAAGAAAGCAGTAGCATGTTCTTCATGTCTTCAAGCACACCTATCAAAATAACCATGGAGCACTGCGTCACGTGTCCCCAGCGTGCTGCTCCAGGCAGTTACAAACAGCAGGCCTCACCCTGAAGTTTCTGGTGGCTGCACAAACCTCTTACTTATCAATACATTTCCTGCCAGTGGGTAAGTCTGACTACACACAACCTCAAGAAGCCAAGTGCTTAATTCACGAGAATTGAATAGCTCTTGTGCAAAAACCAGCTGTATTGCCTGGGTGAGAGGAGAGCAAGAGGGGTAGCCACACACAACAGTTACAACAGGAATTGGAATAAAATGTCCACAGCTTCTCAGCTTCTACAAGAATGGTTTGGACTGTCATCACATGCAGCTTGAATACAACAAAACTAAGCAACTTTGTCTGACAAACACATCCTTTCCTGGCTGGTTCCTTTGCCACGTCCCACCCCCAGCAACTCAGCTGTACCATACCCAGTGAATCACAGGGAACATGGATCAAGCCAATGAGTTCTAACAAATTTACAGATCTTTACCATGAGAAATCTATATTTTTTTGCTGACAGCATGCAAACAAGGTTCCCTTATATACCTTCAGCCCACTTACCAGCTGAATTATTTACTTTTCAAGCTGTGACAAAAGCTTAGGCACAAGTCAACTTTGTGCATCCATGCTACAGCTGTCAATCTGAAAAAGTGAAAAAGTCCAGTCCCACAAGAATTACTGGCAACGGTGGAGGGAATTATATTGCTACTTACCCCATGTAGCAATAAAGCCTTTCCCCAAGTAGCATCTTATCTCACTTGCTCCCCACATTGGGTGTTATCTCTTCCAGAGACTTTCTGATTTTCAGTCTGAACTGTAAATCTATATCTGACCTGTGAGTGCACAGGAATTCCCCCAAACTGTGCCAAATTTTTAACCATGTCCTTGCTTTCCCCATTGGATTTCCACCTGTCCTCCCGAGGCTGGTTCTCTAGCTCAATACGAGCAGCATGCTGATGCTACCTTCACCATAATTTTAGCACAAGCTAAGCCACTCTTAATGAATGTCAACATACCAGTTATAGAAACGTCAGAAGGGATAGTTCCTTATAGATAAGAAACCATTAATGTTGTAATAATTGTGTGTATTTACAGCTGGCATGCCAAAAACTTTCTGCAAATAAATTAAACATGGTATTTTATAAGGGCATAAGAATGTCATTAGCAAAAAATTAAAATGCAATTCACATAACTGCCAACAAGGTAAAGCAATAATGACAGCTGTGTTATCAATCTCTGACTATGCTTTATTAAGTAATTTAAATATTTTTAACAGAAGTGTATATTGAATAAAAAAACCATGTGCCAAACCAAAAATTAAATGATAAATAGCATGTAACAAAAGGGTAGATATTCTGAAAAAATTAACTGAAGATAAAGTTTAAATCAAAACTGAAAGTACATTGCAAGTTGACAAATGATGCTGTTAAAAGTCAACAAGATCTAATATAGAAGATACCAGAGAAGAAAACGCAGTTCAAAAATGGTTCTTACTATATTTATAGCTCCTACAGTTTAGGAAAGAGAAAGAGTAGACACAATTTATAAACAGAATTGAAATTCTGGGCAAGTCTACAAAAAGAAGTCAAATCATATAAATGTGATTGCGCATGGTAAAAAGCAGGAAGTTGCTTTTGTATTTGCAGTAATCTAAAATTTAGGTCACTGGACTGAGAAGTGGTAGTCTTACAATATAACTTGTGCTCTGCCTGACTTGCAGAGAACAGGGACCAATTGTTTCAGGGATTTTTTTGATCTGTAATATAAGCAATAAAAGTTAAAATACCTGAAGAGCTGCATTGAAAAAAAAAAAACCATACAATCCATGGGAAAAAAAGGTCTAGTTTTGATTTGCAAGGTGTTAATGATACAATAAAATATAATGAACATTTTAAAACTCTCAAATATTACTGTAGCATAGGGAAAGAGAAGCAATATTTGAGACATGAAGTACTTATGAGCAGAAAACGTACAC
This sequence comes from Eulacestoma nigropectus, assembly GCA_013397775.1. Lineage (NCBI taxonomy): Eukaryota > Metazoa > Chordata > Aves > Passeriformes > Eulacestoma > Eulacestoma nigropectus. The sequence continues at coordinate 515,268 of VZTE01004628.1, forward strand.
AGCAGGATTAAAAAGAATCCTTTTTGACTTCTTTGTAATAAAAGATTAGTATGCATCCAGTTATGGGGATGATGCAGGCAGAGAAATACAAAGGCAAAGTCTGGGAACACCAACAGGAATTGTGGATCTATAAGTCATCTGTGTATAAGCGATAACATAAGCCATAAGAATGAACAAATGCATGAACAGGCTGGTAAAAAGAAGTACTAAAATGACAACAACAAACAATTAGACAATACATGTAACATCCAACTGCCCCCTCCTACCTGAGTCAATCACCTGAAATGCATGTTCAGAAATGAACGACACAACAGGAGTGCACGTCCCTGGACATCAAATACTGATGACAGTCAAAGTACTAGGCACTGCAAGAGCATCTTCTGTGCCTGATCCTGTATGTCCAATGCTAATGACGGATCAAATAAAGCCAGATCACATGAAACTCATTTGATTTAATATATGAAGGTCATTAAAAACTTTTAATAAAATAAATTCACTTGAGTGCCCTGCTTTTATCCCTTACTGAAGGGGGTCGAAACACCCTTAAGGAAAGTGAGAAGAGATGGTTTAGGCAGTACTTCTAAGACTGTCAAGAAAACAAAACTCACAGTCAAACAGGACAGCAAGCATTAACAGCATTTGATGTCTTCATTACTAGAGTGTTTTACTGTGGGTAACACAAAGGTTAAACACATAGTAATTTTGACCAAAACATCCCAGATTGTCCTCAAATGAAACTGAGGGAAAGTATCCAAATATTCACAATGGTGTAAAAATGTTCCATGTCGTGTCTTATCTCTCAAGGAACATTACACTATAAATACTTATAATTTAATTTAAAAGATAAAGGATGACATTCTGGGATGCATATATTTCAGAACAAAGAGTAGTGAAATATATGTCTAAAGCATTAAGAGAAATACTGAAGAGCTAGGTGTGTGTTACAATTACTTCATTCAAGCAAAAATACAGCAGCGGACTCAGTTCCAGCAAGATTCTACATTCCTGTTAAACTGTGCAGTCCATGTAGGTGTATTTCTGTGTCCCCGTTATATCCATGAATGCAAGAACATTTCTGTGAGTCAACATCCCATCTGGAAGCTAAATTTGTTTCCTTGAGTCCTGGAGTATGTATTTGTCAATCCTACCACAGAGGCTGCTTCAGGACAGATGAGAAAAAATAGCTCCTTTTTCTATAGGATGGAAGAGCAGCTCAGGACTGTCAAGACACAGAGAACCCCAGAGTGTTCCCTTCCCCAGGCTGTGCTCTCATGTCAGCTGCAGTGAGCAGAGTACATAATAGTTACAACATCTTTGGAAGATATTATGCTTTTCTTCCCAAAGCTGGATATACTATCTTCTAGTAGAAAGAAGGCTGATTGACCTCAGTATAGGCTAAGGGATGAACCCCTTGCACAGATGTGCAAGGGGCAGGGGATGGTAGGGCAGAGGGAAAGGGTGGGGAGAAGTAAAAATCAAAAAATAGTAATTGTTGAAGAACAAAACCAAAGCTACCATTTAAAGCAACTGTCATTAATGTGAAAAGAGAAAGAAAATAAATTTGGTATATAACAGGTATAGACAGTCTTATTTTAAACAAGAGTATCTTTCAAACTTTTCCATTTGCTGTCAACATCTCTCTAAGTGCTATTGAACCATGGAACTATCAAGTAAATGAAAGCAGGATGTTAGACTGAAGTGGAAAGTAAAGCGATAATCTGAAGGTCCTGGTGACAAAGGAGGCACAAAGTGACCCTTGTTATGCAAAGGCTCCAAACACTGAATAGTCAACAAAGCTATCATGTTAATAAAAGCAAAGTACTGCCACTATAGTGTGTGACAAAAGTAATTACGACTCACAAGAGGAAAATATTAATGAGAAGCTGCCTATCAGAAAGTCTCTTACTTGACACAACTTTGAGAAGTGTTTCTTACAGAAACTCTCTTCCAAAGTGTTTTTTAAATAAACATCTGGAAGTTTACATCATTACACAACAGGATGCTCCAGAAGATTGCTAAAAAGCCTTGCTTTTACATTTTATGGGTATTTGGTGCAGCAATGGAGAATATTTCAGATTCCAGTCTAAGGTTTAAAGAAAATCCCTGACATAGAATAATTACCAGTAAATATTTATTTGTGTGTGTTTCAGTTCCATTCTGTTTCTGTGTATACACGTCTCCTGAATCTTCCTTGCTGCCTGAGTCCGGACAGGTAACTACGTATTATATCCTATCTTTTTCCCACAGTCGGAAGGACAGAAGGGGGAGGAAATCCTACTAACCTCTTTATTTTATGTACAATGCATAGAGTAAACCAAAATGTCTTGTCCTAACAAAATAGTTATTTTTTTCCTTTCTTTTCTTTTCCCCTCTGCTTACCTTCCTCCCAACCCAATCACCAGGCCATTCAGATTAAGAGAATACCAAGAGAAGTAATACTTGACAGAAGCTTTCTGAACAAAAGTCACTCCAGCTGGCCAAGCAAAAGTTGTCTGTGACTGTGCAGGTGGTGGAGCTGCATAAGGCAGCATCCTCAGGGTCTTATTCCTCCTTTTCTGTTCAAGTCACTTACTGTTTATTCCTCAGGCTCTGAAGGCAAAATGAATTGCAGTTTTCAGACTGTAGATTTTATTTATATGTAACTAGAATGGCGTTTATATTTATATAAATCCATGGCATTACACAGCTGTTACTTCAAGATTAAGCTGAAACACTAAGATGATCTGCATCTATGTTTACATGAGGCTAGCACCATAACTGCACACAAGCTTGCACTCCAGGGGCTCACAGGTGTGTGGCAGAAGAGAGAACAGCTTTGCTCATTGCTCAAAATCAGAAAATAATTTCTGCAAAAAATAGCTCAGTGGTAGTGACTCACAAAATTACAACACTTTTTTTGAATATTTCTGTTCACTGATTAAATAAGCAAAAGTCTTAGATCCCTCTGTGACTAATAATCACGCTTGGCATTTCATAATGTTGTACCTCACAAAATTCCCCAGATTATACTAAAAAACCAGTTCCCTCTGTTTTACAGAATTCATTAATCAGAATTGTTGCACATAGCACGTACAATGACTTTTTATAACAGCAATACTCTCTTAGTCACCTTTCTTTCCTAGAAATGGACCTCTGTGCATATAATATAGAGAAGAAGGATTGTTCTGATAGTAAAAAACTAGAAGAAACATCTGCCCACTAAAGATACCGATTCATGTTTTAAGCAAGCCATACTGTGCTGAAGTAGAGCCTCTATCAGGACTTTTGCACAGATGGTAGCACAGATTTAAGAATTATTATTAGATTATTAGATAATTGTGCTCCTCTCAACCCAAATATAGCCCATCTTAAAACATCTTTTGAGCAGCGCTGCATTATAAATGGGTTCCTGAAATGATCTGACATAGTATTTTTCTTTAACATGGATGATATAGAAGGTTAGAGAAAGACAAGTAACATATGCATGTGAAAATAATGGAAATAAAATGAAATGGTTTATTATCACTCTTAAAAAGAAAGGTTTCCTAACAGTCTATGTCTACATATATATATATATGAAATAAAATGCGCAAATTTTAAATAATATTTTATATACTCTTGATACTGAATTTCTGAATTACCAAGATACTCAGAAAGGAAAACCCACATGGTTTTCTTTGCATTCTGCAGGTAGCAACTTCATTTGAGAACTCCATCCTGTAATTTCTTGCTGTTCAGTGTAGTGAACCATTAAAAGTGAAAGACTTTTCTGACCTGAACACAAGTAAAAACAAGGCCCTTATGACAGTAAAAATCATGCCTGAAGCAATAGCTTTCTATACATCTAACTCCCATCTCTCCCATTATATGTGATTAGTCACAAGCGGATCCTTATACAATTACTCTGGTATAATTTTCCACACTTGTATCTGACACAGTCTTTTACCTCCTTGCTTCCCCAAGTTAGCTCTGTACGTGTTGGAAGATGGTGTTTGGCAATGTGCTAACAACTTCATATCAAAGATTTTGTTACTTTGGAAGTATGTATTTTATGTGTTCTGGAAAACATTAATTCCAAGAACATTATCTCATGCTACCAAATTTACTATCAGGTTAACCTGCCTATTGCAGCTACCTCCATCATCACGAACACTAGTCCCCACTCGAGAAGTGGGAGTTAATGACTTAGAAACTAATAATAGAGGTCGTGCCATTCAGTAGGATGCCACTTCTTGTTTTACTTATCATGACCTAGTTCCTATCCATCCGTTCCTCCCACCTCTTCTCTACAGCAGCTTTGGTGGTCTACTGCATACTGAGCAGCAGATGTTCTTTTCTTGATATTACATGCAAATTTTTCAAGCAGCTGCACAGAGCTGATATTATCATATGAGAAACATCATGACTTTGACTTTCCCTGCTGCCACAAATTCACTTTCCTGATTTTTTTTTATAGCCTAAAAATTTACAAATCTGGATATAATAATAATAATAGCTATTATTTTTGTTGTCGCTGCCATTGTTATATCAATTTAGCTGTTTGACTATGAGACATATAATAATTTCCTGCCTTTCTTCCCTATCTCAACAACTAATTACAGTATTATCTTTAGACTTTATTACGTCATTTATACTTTGTTGACTTAGAGATTTTGTTTCCTCTGAGTCAGGACCTCCAGTATATCTAGAAGAAAAGCTTCACTTAAATCGCGCATCGTGGGAGACAAAATCTCTAAGTATCTCTAACTGTATCAAGAGGCCGAGACC
>VZTE01004630.1:11964-44029 GCA_013397775.1 Eulacestoma nigropectus
GGGAGGTTTATTGCAGCCACGCAGACGAAGGGCTCCAGGGACGAAGAACCAGGAATGAGGGAGGGTCCAGCGGTTTTGCACGGGGAAGGCAGTGGTGGAGAGAGCATCAGGGCCAATGGTCTGAGGGTGTGAGGGCAGTACACAGGCGGGACCAGGGTATAGGAGACATGGGGAAACAACAGGGGAGCAGCTGAGGTGCCAGGGCCAATGGGACAGGCAAGAAGGGAGAACATTCCAGATTAGGGATATATAGAGTAGAGAGGGGCAGGAAAGCCAACGGGCCAACGACGGTAACAGAACTGGGGTACATTAACATAACGGAACAGAGAATCCTGGAGGAGGCCTTTTTCATCACCCTAACCAGGGGGCAGTTCTCAGGGCTCTTCCCTCCACAGGATTCCATCGGCCTCTGACTTGGCAGGTCCACCTGCCTCCACACCCTAGGAAATCACAGGTTGATCTTCCTCCTTCATAAACCCCTTCCCTGTCCTCTGATCTTGCATCTATTTCCAGCCACGGTCATCCTTCTGTTAACCATGTGAGAACACAGCTTAAGGAGAAGGAAAAGGACTTGAATGTGGATCTCTCATGATTTGATCAAGTCTCTGAGTAACAAGCAGGCAGTGGGTCTGTCCTATTTTCACATGGGATCTGAAATAGCAAGCTTGCTGTGAGCGCACTTTCCAATCTGAGCTCCAGAAGTGGGAGTGGTGTGGGAGCATAATGGGAAGCCTGGAGGGCTTAGATGTGAGGTGTATGCTTAATTATATAATAGGCATTTTCTAACAGATTCAAAACACATCTTTAGAGTCTCTTAGTGTAATGATCATACTACCTAGTGGGTTCCAGGAGCCCTCAGAATTCAGCAGCAGGCACAGGGGGTCTGGTGAATCGACAATTTTAAGTACAGAAAGTATCAGTAAACTGAGTCCTGTCTAGTAGCAGTGAACCAGTTTTCAAAATGTTAAAAATGATAACAACTCTTATTTTAATTTAAAAAAAAATTGTTTATTACAAAAAATAATTTGGAAAATAACAGCATCTGAATTCTTAAAACCATATAAAAAAACCACCCCGCGAATGCAGGATTAGAGACCCTTGGAGCCAAATTGGCTATGTACCCACAGCAGAATTCTTCAGCACTGGCTTTACCTCAGCTAATCTGAGGTAAGGTTCGCTTAAAATGAAAAACAAGAGAAAGAGAGAGAGAAAAAAAAAAACAACAAAAAAACCACGAGGTCTCTGAACAGAGATAGGCCCTTCCCCCCCCTTACCAACGCCTGGGAGCTGCAGGGAGGTGCTCACCAGCTTAGCCCATGGGGAAAAGAGAGGGAAGGGCTCTGGGATCTTACTTTTACACCCTCTTAGCTCTTCCCAGAACCCACCACTGTCCTGCCCCACGGCACAAGATGATTGGTGAATTCCAAAGTCCATCACAAGTCCCTTTCACCAATGGATCATTTGCTGGGGAGGGACATTGGTTTACAGAGGGGGGGGTTTAACAATTTAACAATTTAAGTATCTTAACAACTTTAATAACTATTAACTTGGTTATAAGATGATTTTCATATGCAAAAGCCAATTACCTAATTTCATATATGACAAAAATATGCTTAGAAACAGAGATCTTTCTAAATGGGTGGGAATTCAGATGCTGAAAAACTTCTGAGGACCAGCTGCTTTCTGTCATGCACTGCGTGAAAGTACAAGATGCTGCATCCTGCACTGCACGTGTCTGCAGTTGCATGGCGTGTGGAGGAACAACCTGTGAAAAGCCATTTCCCTTCCACTCTAGCTGTGCTTGCAAGCAGTGGAGGAGGCTGGAGGCCTCAGGGTACTGAACTCAGAGATCAGTGAGAGGTAAATGTATGAATATCTTTCTGCACCATGAGCTTGATGTGTCTGTGCCTTCATTCAGCAGCAGCACTCACCTGATTTCAGTGGTGCAAGATCAGATCCTTTACAACCATCTCCTTGAAAAGATGGGAAGACAGCCAGAGATGTACTTATTTCTCCTGCAGAAAACATTGCTCAGGTGCAAAAGGGAATAAATGAGAAGGATTAAGGTTAAAAGCACAAAAGAAACACTAAAAAAGACATCATATTCCAGACCTGAACATACAGAATAACACTCCAGATTGCATCAAACAGTGCAGCAAGACTGTCCTGTAGCTCATTAGCCTGACTTGGTGTTGACTTTGGAGAGCTCTTTACGTATGTCATTTAATGTAATATTGATTTTCCTATGTGAGTTTCATTATTTGTGAGCTCTCCTAAGATGAGCAAGTGTGATGGAAAAATGGAGATTTTCTGTTGACTGGCATTAACACTTCACTTTCCCTCACACCTCTGTGTGCAGAGCACAGAGCTGCATGGAAATGGAGCCAGCACTAAGTCTGTGTCTCGCTCAAAAGCGTGGTTATGTCCCATCCAGCATTTCACACCTCCCTGGGGCTGCACAATAGCCCCATTTTCACTCTCCAAGCCACTGGGAGAGAAGGAAGGTCTGTGAAAGCTTCACAGGATGAGGAGAGTGGGTTGACATATACAGATCCAACTGCAATAAACTTGCAGTTTCACCCAGCAGCAGAGCTGGGTGAAAAACACAGGGTTCTCTGACTGAGCCTCAGATCCTACTCTGCTTCTCAAATGGCGCTCCTTGGATAGAGCAAGACCCAGAGCCCAGGGGCTGGAGGGGCAGGGCTTCAGCAGCCAGTTACAGATTCTCCTAGGTCTACGTATAGTTTTTATTCCCCCAGCTTTTTATCAAGTTTAGCTTGAACCAGATCTAGCAGGTAGAATTCTTTTTAATCTTTGACCTGCCAATTTCTCCCACCTGCATGGTGGGAGAAACAGGGCTGGTAACTCAGATAAATTCTTATGGTATCTGCATTAAGCTCATGTTTATTAAACCTGATTATGGAAAAAAAAATGTGTCCAAAAAGGATGTGATCCTACTGAAAACAGTGGGGCAGTAGAGAAATAAATCTTAGCAGTCTTACCAGGTGTACAGGAACAAAGCCAACCACTGTGAAAAGGTTTTCATGCATTCTTAATTTTATAGATACAACCAGATCCATTGCAGACAACACATGAAGAGAACTGTGATCAAGATGACAGCAGAAATGGGATTCCATTCCAACAGCCCATCCCCTGATCCTACCCAGTTGCCCCCCAGCCATGTGGGAAAGCAGCTGCCATGTACCTGCATGGCTACCTGAATTCCCTCTAGATTCAAAATGGATCCAAGCATGTGCACAACCCCTCTGGGAACATGGTCCTCTTGTTTTTCTGATCATACTTTTGATTTGGGTGCTCAGAAATTCTCTATTGTCTGAGAGATTCACTTGCTGGGCCAGATGATTTTTTTTTGCATTTCGACAAACTGAATGCCTATATTTTTTCTCTGTGTAACTGGAATCAGTCACTTGGGTTTGTGCCTTTTTTTTTTTTTTAATCAGGTAAAATCAGGATTAAGAATAAGAAATAAAAAGGCGAGTTTAGGGTCATATGAAAATAGCTTACATGTTCTGAGTGAAGACAGATGTAATGGCATTACTTTTTGTGAGAAATTGGGATGGCTAGAAATTGGATGTCTTTTAATTTTGTTTTTCAGTACTTCCTTCCGTGTTAAGCTAATTAACTGGAAGGTGGCCAGATAACTTGGAGTCTTTACAATATTTGGGATATTTTGCATAAAGAGAGACAAGCCTGCTACTTGGTGAAATAATTAGATTAGCCTGAATGATTTAAAACCCTTGGAGGAGGAGGAGGAGTTGTGTAAGCTTTGTACATATAATGCTGAAACTCTTTTTGATTTCTTACAGAGACATACTGGGGCCCTGGAAAACCAGACCTTGTCTATCAGGCGTTGCTCTGAGAAGTCCACAAACCAACCAGAAAGCACCAAAGGAAGCACAGGTATCTGGCAGTGGTTACCTAGAAGCAAGGCAGGTCCCAGATGCAAGCAGAGCTCAGATCTCTGGGTGCCCATGAGCTGTAGATGCTCTTTTTAACCCACTCAGATGCAAGGCTGATTAATTCTTCCAGGAAGGGCTCTACCCATGTCTGCCTTAGTGAGCAGAATTCCAGCTGATATCCGAGGCAATGACCTTTCTTTACCAGAGGGACCAATGATGAGAGGCAGTGACAGAATTGGTGCATGTGACATGCCTCTGGACCCTGCAAATCAAAGAAATAATTGGAAAAAAGTGAGCTTCTGCATCTAAAAGACCTTGAAAATAACAATGTGGAGGGAAAAAAAACAGATAAAGAAAACTCCAAAACTCCAAAATATAATCCTCTCTCTCTGTGGAATGTCAGTGGTGCAATGCCAGCAGGTTTCCTGCGGACACCATGCTGTTCCATGAGCTAACACAAGGGTTCAAGTCCACTGCAGCTGCTAATGCCATAAGCCTTAAACCATGCCTTTTTTCAGAATACACCAAGATCTCCATTTTGCAGGGCGTCACCTTGCTACAATTAGCAGATAATGGGTGTGAAGAACAATATCTCTGTACCATAGTGAGACCCCAGGACGCACACTCAAGCCCAACACATTGGCCCAAGGAACTGGAATTTCCTTCATTTTTCTCTAAAATCTGTTCCAAACCTGGCTGAAATCTACAGGAAAGCAGGCTCCGAGCAAAAATGTTGATATGATCCATTTGCCTTCAGAATTTCATTTAAACTCTATTCCCAGCTGGAGTTTTATGTAACCATTTGTAGCTGAACCTGGCAGTCTCTCTGCCTTTTATAGTACTACACAGGCAATATCTCTCTGCAAGGATTCTTGTACTCCTCCATATTAGGCCCAAATTCAGTCTCTCAGTCTTTTCTGGGCATATCTTATTTTCTCCTGTCAGCCATTTTAATATAGAATTTTGTGCATATATTTAGATATCTTACTTATAACCTTCAGGGTTTAGAGTATTTTTATAAATGGGACTGAAGTTACTAGATTCACTAAAATTCTCACGGTAAGGATCAAGTGTGTGATGCATGAGACTCAGGCACCATAGAAAGAACAATACATATTAATTCAGTAGCTCCAAAGCGATCCCAAATCATATGGAAACATAATTTTTGCTGACTGTTTCTGTACCGAATGTCATGCTGTCATGCTCCCTGTCAGTTGAAAAACCATCCTCTGCCACTCCCATCATTTCATTATGAAGTAAAAATGCAGTTTGTCTGTATAGGAGGCTTACAAAAACTTGGTTCCCCTAATAAATGTATAAAATATTTGACTGGAACTTCTACTGCATGTTTTTGGTAAAGCCACACGTGCCTTATAAAACTATTTTAATCTCATTTTTACTTGCCCTGGAATGTTCTTGGACACTAGAGCTTAAATGATCCCCAAGAGACCTTCTCCTGAGCAATTGTTTGAGTTCCTACTCTGATTATTTTGTTTCTAGGTGTGATTACTCACAGTCTTGAAGAGCAAGTTGCTTAGACTGTTTGGCCATTCTGAAGGAAGCCTTGGACACCAGTTGTCCTATGGAGCCATGAAGGTACCACACTGAGATGTAATAACGTCACATTTGGAGCACTACGACAGCATTTCTACAGCTTGGGCAGGAGGGCTTTATTTAAAAACATTTTAAATCCTGTAAAACTTATAATAACGAAAGTATTTCTCCTTCTTTGCAGTGTACGCTCTCATCATTGTGTGCTTTCTCACTGTTACTCATATTTTCCACTCCTGTGATGGTTTTATTTCAAATTGATGTCACGCACATAGTCCACTGGCCTATGTTTATAGAATGCTAAATTTCACTAAGGATTTTGAGAAGCTGTACCTAAGTGGCTTGCCTGGACTGGCTTGTTGTACTTGGCATCATTTGCAATCAAAACATGCAAAAAAGACTTCTTTTCTGGGAAAACAAAACAAAACTAAATAAAAATCTGAATCATCCCTGACCCCACCTCAAGGAACATCATTATTTTAACATGAAGCAAAAATTGTGAATCATGTACTTTAGGACATGTAGAGGTGCACGATATAAAATGAGATTTTTGGCTATAGTCAGTGAAGTCATGCAGTGATGATTAAGAGAAGAACTCAGAAGAGTAAAATTCTCAGTTATGGATGTCTTCTGCTATGTTCAGTTGATTTATGTGGCTTGAGTTGTAAATTACAATGAAAACTAATTTGGGAAAGGAATATTAGACATGTGGTTCAGACATGGTTTTTCATTTAGGAAATAAGACATTATAAAGTATGCTCAGTCAATTGGCCCAAGGTGGTTACAAGGTAAACAATCAGAGAGAAGACAGACCTCAGTAAAAGGGGAAAACACATCAATCATAATCTTGCTTCTTTCTGTGCTGAGTAGACTCAGTCCAGCTCCATCTGGTTTCTCAGCTGGAGTCCAATAATGTCCTAAGGAGTATAGAATTCTCAGCTACTTCCAGTGTGGTATATTTTTTTCTCTTCCCGTTTCCTCTTCTTTCCTTTCTTCATTTGGTTTATTAAATGTGATTTTTTAGGACAGGGTCAGCATTCACAGGTCACTTAAAGGTTGGACTAATGCCTCTTCCATCAACGAGAACGAAAGGGCAGGATTTGCTGTGTCACTTAGCCTGACAAATACACTTGTAAAGAGAGATGTGCATATTTATTAAAGACGAAGTAAGTGCCCTGGCTGCTTTTCTTTCCCACAGTATTTTCAGTTTTGGAAGCACCCCAAGACATTTCAGGTCCTTCTGTGTTTGAGATGGTAATTGGGAGAACAATTGAAGAGGATTGAGCACAAAGTGAAGAAAAAGCAGTAGGAGGCAAAGATTTCTTCAGAAGAAAATATAACACATTACAGAAATTGAGTGCTCTGCATTTACTAAGGCAAGCAAACAGACAGGAGAAAAGCAAAGAAAACACACAATGGAGACAAAAAAGGCTTATTATAACAAGAAAGCCAGAGCTATTAACTATCAGTCTGGTGATAAACTATTACAGTATTGCCAATGCTGTCTCCTGAAGAATGTAAATTGTGTGATAAGAGATTTGGCCCCACACAGAGATAAAGGAAGTGCATGTGGTTATATTTCCAAAAGGACAAGAAGATAAGAAAAAACTGGGGTGGGGACACAAGGGAGTTGAGCTATCATTTTGAAGTAACAAGCATAGGCAAAAATACATAAAAAAGAGAACAAATGAACAAACCCTGGAGTAAAACAGACCAACAAATCGAGCTTAACTTATGCAGATGTAAAGAGAAAGCAGATCTCACACTGGGTGTTGCTGATTTGATTTTAGTTGAAATTTAGTGCTCCATTAATCAGATCTCACAAGTACAAGGGGATTCGGCTGTCAAGAGACCCTGAGAAACATTTATCAATCAGCTAGGAAGAAAAACATCTTCCTCAAAGACATCCACAGAGGGCCTGAAAACTTTGAAGAACAATCAGAGAAAAAGAGAGTGAAACTGTCTGGAGGATGGGAATGGTACCAGTCAGCTCAAACATGTTTTCTGACATAGAATCACAAATGAAGTACATTTTAATAGAGAAGGAAAAATCAATGTTTTCTCAGTGTCTTGTATCTAATAGACAAGTATTTTAATGGGACATCAGTGCAGATTTAGAGACTTCATGACTAGGCATTGTTAAAAATATGTTCAAAGAGAGCAAAGGGGATCCACTGCATGTTGGAGGGCTGTTGTGCTCTGTCTGGGGCAGTGGAAACAGGTCTCCTTCTGTGTAAGGGGTCAAGGGCACTGCATGATGATCTCACCTTGCTATTCTACAAGAGTTTCATCATGAAGACCTCAATTTCTAGCACACCATGTTCTAATCAAATGACATTTAAATCTCATCTTTAACAGAGCACCACACTCTCTAAAGTGTAATTTCCACTCAACACAAGTAGGAAATTGGAAAGCACCCACACCCCAGGTAATTTTATGGATGTTGTGGATATTTGCTTACAAAAATGTAAAATGAAAATTCAGTTATTTTTGTTGCAGTAGGTCCTCATGGGTGTCAGGTGAAAAGCTCCCCGGCTTCCCTCACCAATGTCAGGAAGAATTCTGAGTCCCTTCTGGCTGTAGAAGAGGATCATTCCCACATACTCCAAAACATTACAATAACTGGCTGCAGGGTTGTCTGACAGGGACCCCTTGCACCTCATCCCCATCTCCCAGAAACCAACTTGCCACTTACAACTTTTTCCCCAGTTGTGCCAGGTTTTATACATCTGGGCTATCTGGGCTCAAATCTGTTAGTTCTGATACTTCTGCTTGGGTTAATACTTCCAGTAAAAATGATGAGCCTGCACACTAATTAACAGCCCAGCAGGGCCTGGATTTATCTCTGCCTTGTGGTGTTTTCTACAGCAGAAAAGACATCTGAAGACTGGTACCTGCTAAAGCCCAAGCTACACACAGGCACAGGGGTTGTGGGCAGCATGACACGGCAGAGGTGTGGTGGTTGCCATCACTCAGAGTTTCATGCTGAAGGAGGCCCCTCAGGTACCCTGGGGAGGAGCACAGGCAGTTTGGCAGCTGCTTTTTCAGTCCAGTGTTTTGCTTCAGCAAATGAAAAAACACACAGCATAGGCATATCCTAACAGACTTCAGACACCAATCACACCCCTCACAGACCATGCCTTGATCTTAACTCTCCTATTGACTATTTTTACAATGAAAACAGTCCTTTTTCTCCTTATAGTTAAACATACACAGCTATCATGGCACAGTACAGTATCATGTACTTCAGTTAAAAATTCTCTTTGCCCTCAGACCAAATGTTTGTTGGTTCAAGATCAAAATAATTCCTCTTTACATCTTCTTGTATCAGCAAATTTAAGTGAATGGTCTTTCACTTTGTTCTGATAATGCTGGTGGGTTGGTAACAGGACATCTCCTCAAGCTACCACACTGCAGTGTTATTCCCATTAGCCTGAACTATTGTCCACAACAGCCTGGAGCCCATGATTCATCTTTTTGTTTGTAAATGTTCATAAAACAACTATCAGAGAAAACCCACACCTCAAACAAAGTTTATTTTTGGTTCAAATGAAAAAAGACTAACATGTCTCTTCCTCTTGCCTTCTCCTTTGCCTCCTCATGCAAAAATAGTATTTTATTTTTTTTATAACACCATAAGAAAATTTTACCTCTTTTTACTTAAGGGTATGCAATGACAAAGAAGCACAAGGAAAAATATGTCTGAAAAGATAAAAGCCAGCTTAATCTAGAGTGCTGAAATCGTACTCCTAAAGACATTGCACTACAGGATGCAATTAACATTATTCAGATGTTTTATTGTGTGTGTTTGCATTACTCCTCAGTTTAATATTTATGTTTCAGTGTGTCAGGGATTTGGCAAAATATGTCATAATTATTTTGTCTATCCCTTAAACACCTGATACACATTCCCATTCCTATATCATTTTTAGACAGATTTTTAGCTGCAAAGGTCCTACAGTTCTTTACTTTCTTGTGCTTTTTCCTGTTCTTGCTTTTCTTCTATGTAGTGTCTGTCCTTCTCCCCTTCCTCTGCCTCTGTTCGCCTCCATTAATCTAATTTGTAACTGACAGGGAAGGTCCAAGGAGGACAGTTTGGTTATTCTGCTTGAATTAGGACCACTGTAGGTCTGTTAGGGGCACTGAGTTGTGGGGATAAAGGGAATAACACAGCCCAATCGCTCCGTATAAGCAATGGGTTGTCAAACCATCAGCCCACCCAACAGAAATTGCAGCAGAACCACATTTTAGTCTCTTTTCCTCAAGATTGTGGTACCTTTTCCTGCATAAGAGAATTACAAAATTCTTTTCCAGTTGTCATTGTGAGCAACAATTGCAGACCCCAACAGGAACTGCAGCTCCTGGCCCTATGCTGGGCTGTGACCTCTCTGAAAGACAACGCAGATGGGGCAACACAGCGTCGTTGTTTGGAACACCTTTACACAGTTTGTACCATGGATACACTGAATTGTGCACAAATAAACATGTTTATTTATGTTTTTTTCAGGGCTTTATAAATTGACTGCATTTCTAGGCTCCTCACAGTCTTTGCTCAGGTCCCTTTTGCCTACTCTTAAGGAAATGTTTAAAAAAATATTGAAAGCTGACATTTATTTTGACCCCGAGGCTCAGGACTTTGAGGAAGGAGAAGCTATTTTCTACATGCAGAGCTTATTCCTGGAGAATCAAATGAGGCAGAACTTTGACAAATTAAGCCAACTGCACAACTTTAGGATGAGGAAGGAAGGAGAGGTCACCTCTTGGGAGCCAGGCAAATGAAACCATAGGTCAGTGAATTCACCTCCAGACAAACAACTTTGAATTATATTATATCTGCTAGTTGGTGATCATCTGGCCTTTCTTGAGACACTTTATTTTCATATCTCTTATTTAGTCTGAGCCCAATAGCTTGTTATTGAATAAATCACCGGAGGCTAAAGAAAAGCTTCAGCTGCTAACTCAGAAACACATTAGATGTGCTTCTTGGATATACTATTTCCATCATATCCACTACAGATATACGAGTACAGATGTTGCCTGTGCCTAATCCATTTGAGGAGGCTCACCTGCTTTGGCTAATCACTTCCTGCAAGCCCAGTCACACATTTGGGAATTCCTTACACTTTTCTCACCAAGTAGCTTCAGTGAAAAAACCACAGATCTCTGATGAATTGTTTGTTTCTTCCTTAGGCGCTCTTTTTAAATTGACTTGGTTGAGGAGCGTGAATAGGGGTTACTGTGCTTTCTACCTCTATTCTGTTGTTTTTAAATTGGAGGTCATATTTCAGGAAAGCAATTAAGCACATGTTTAACTTTGACTGTGCTTTATTTACCCTGACTGTCACGGTAATGCTCACAAGATTAAGCACACGTTCAAGTGCAGGATAGCACCAGGGGGCTTCATAGTCAGTGTAATGTGGAATATTTGGTCTCTTGCTAGTGTTCTGGATGGTCAGGCAGAGTCATATACAAAAAGAAACTCCTCCTTTATTATTTGTCATTTGTGTGTGTATGTATATATGTATGCAACATGATAAATATAAGTTTATTGTCATATATTCTTCAGCAGCCAGATACAATCTGTCAATTTCCAGAGACTGAGAAATGCTCCATGCTCCTTTAGAGTCATCCTCTAAATAAAATATATGACAGAAAAATATAAAATCTGCAATGATGACAAAAGAGGAGTTAAGAGAAGGGATGATAAACCCCCATAAAAATAACTTAGGCCATACTGCTGTCGAAATGAGTAATTGTAAACACTTAAACAAAAGAAGGCATTTGAGTATTCCTTTTTTTTTTTCTTAATTATATCTGCACATTTATGTACCCATGGATCTTTTTGCATATGTATATTTCATCCAAAGGGAAATTGTCAAGGTAAACATATAGTTTAAATGATTTCTTGTAGTCTTCTTTCTATGACAAAATTACCATCACATTTTTCCACCCTGTAAAAAATATGTCTACCAGAAGTGCTAGATGAACTGAAATGCTTCCAGTTTTCCATAACAAAGAGAAGGAGTAAACAGATGTCTGGAAGTGAAAGTGTAACACATAATTCTCCAAACCATAGCTGGGTTTTTTTTTAATGTAATAAAGCCGCTTTATTTATTTATTATTTATTATTGTTTAGATGAAGTCTGTTTCCCAAAGAGGAACACCAATTTTTAGCCAAGAGAAATTCAGGAGAAGAATGTTTAGTGTAAGGCTGAAAAGGAGGAGGTAGAGGAAGGGGTGAGGAGGTGGGAAGAGGCCTGTGAGAGGGGAAAAGAGATGTTTGAAATGGTGGTGATATTCCAGTGTAGGGACCAGCAGGAAGAGTGCCAGGAAAAAGACAGACAGGGAAAAAAGGCAGAGAAATGAGAAGAAGGAATGGAGAGGAAAGAGTGGTGCAGAACAGTTGAGGAGAGATAGAGGAGCAGGGACCTTGTAAAAGCAATACAGAGAGTGGAGCAAGGTATCAAAAGTGCAGCCAGAGCAGTGGGAAAAGATGATATTGTACCAAAACCTGAAAGGATGAAGAGCAGAAAGCTAGTGTGCTGTGAGGAGAATGCAGTAGCACAGATGAGAATCTGGTGCCATCATAGGCACCAGTATTTTATCAGTTTTCTGCCTAAAAAAAGGACAAATTTTGAGGCTCACTGTCTCAGGTCATTGGGAACAGGGAAACTCAGAGAGGATGGAGGCAAAGGATGTCTTGCAGAAGCTGAAGTAGGGATGGAGCAGGTCCAGGTACATCCAGCAAGACACAGACTATAGTGTGAAATCCCTTTACTCTGGCTGGGGCTGTGCTGGAATCTGGGACAGAAAGTCCCCTTGCCTAAGCCTGAGGTCAGGCTCTGCATGGAGTGTGCTGAACGTGGGATTTGCTTCCGTGCAGAGGGTGCTTGTGGCTTGCACACAGGCACGGTTTGGGGGATTAAATTACTACCTTTGTTCTGCAGTCTCATGAATCGGCTGTAGAGATGCTGGGCTGGCATCTTCTGTGAACCCTAACAGGGCTGGAAAACTGTAAACAACAGTTACAGTTCATGGAATATTCTGCCTCTCCCAGGAAGCACCTCTGAGGCCAGTGTACTAAATCTGAAGCACTTGAATAAATGTGGCCGTCACAAAAATTGTCCTCACTCATTGGTTTGGAGACAGGGAACAGTGATTTTAATAAACATCTAATCCCAACCTCTCCAGCCCATTCAGGTAAATTTCTGGTAGAATATCTGTAAAAGGCAGTGAAAAGGTTTCAATATCTGAGATGTAGTGGGTCTAGGCTGTGAAAACAAATGTTTTCTCCTCAAAAAAGACATGCCAATCATCAAAATTATGTCTGAGAGCAGACATTTTGTATATCCTGATCTGGATTTTACACCTCAGCTTTTATTCTTTAAGGAAATGATCTGAACCATCATCGTCGTGAGTAAAGGGTGCAAACACTTCTCAGTCATGATGGGAATTTACATGTACTGCCAAATGAAATGCTGTAGGTGACCTCATCCATGTAAGCAGCAGGAGCCAAGCCTAAGCTGTTTCTCTGAGACAGACAAAGGGTCCAGGGAAGAGTCAAGGCTCTCAGACATCAACCCCCACCCCGCCATGGTCCATGTGGCAGTATTCTTCCAGGTTCTTGAAACTGCCAGAAAGGGGATGGCAAATCGAAAAGAATGGATTGAATAATTCAATTGAAACTGGCTCCTCCGGGGAAAATAATAATAAATGTCTCCAGTCTTATCTGACAAATGATAAGGAGTTTAGAGCTGTTAGAGTAATTACTAACACAGTTGCACCTCCAGTTCCAATGCATTTCTTCTCAGATAACTAATATACATCATATTTCTACGTCTGTCTCTGCCAGCAAGCACAGAAGTTTTGCACTTGCTTAAGAGAATATACAATGCAGAGAGGTGGCTGTGTACATTTCAAATGCTTTCTCCCTGACAGGCCCCAGACGCTGCCTCTCATTGGCGAAGGAAGCTACAAATGCATCGTGGCAAGTGGTACCCAACGTGCTGCACAGCTGAAACACAACGAACCAGCATGCCAGCTCTAATCCCTGGCCTCTCACAGAGCTGAGAGAAGGAATTGCTGCCTCACTGCCTCCCATCCACAAGAAGATGCTCTGCAGCTCCATCCCCACAAGACCAGTGATCCGCTCTGCTGAGACTGATGCTCTCTCCCACCCTCTGTATGGTGTCTCTGCTGCCCACTGGCTCCTCCCAGGCAGCTTCACAAAATGAGGCTGGATTTAACTGTTTTCCAGTTTAGAAGATGGAATGAGACAGTATCTGGTGGCAGCAGACCCATGGGTGAAGACCCTTAGCAACAGGCTGTTCATTTCCCTCTGAGGGATCTGGGGGTGATAAGGAAATTCTGTGTGTGGAGAGGCTGCTGGGGGAAGTAGGAATGTAAGAAACAAACATACAATTAAAAACTGCTTTTTGCATTTGTTTTGATCTTTCATACTCTGGCTTATTAAGGCTATCCTGAATTGCCTGTGAAGACCTGCCTCAGATGGGCCAGAAGTGTTGAAAAAATAAAGAAAAAACTCAGAAAGAGCAATCACTCCTATTGCTACTGCTACGCGATCTGGTGCAAGGGAATTGAAGGCCTTATTAGAACCTGCAAACCTGCCAGGAAGCAGTTTTCCCCCTTTGGTAATAAAGCATGAAAAGAAGGAAGAGGGTCTGAATCACAAATGTGGATAAAAGAGATATAGTCTGAAGTGTCTATCAAAAGTCATTAAATATTTGTCTTCTACAGACAGCACAACAGTGGAATAATTGTTACACTGGGACACTGGGAGGAACTGAGTGAAGGCTCGTTCCTGTGGGAGGTCTTCAGGCTTTTCCACACAAAGAGTGTGATACCCTGTAATGACTTTAATCAAATACCTGATCTTAGAAGCACAGCAGAAATGAAAGCAAGGCTCTGCACTGTGCACCTACTGTCAGGGCAAAACATAGCAGTGAATTGCTAACAAACCTTTTTGAGAATGACTCACTAACCTTCATCTCCCATTCTCTATTTCCCCAACCCCAGACTGCTGTTTCTTAGAGGGGAAAGAACTTGAAATTTGTTTCTAGCAGTAGTCTGTGGTTACTTTCAGCTAATCTGAGGTTCTCTGCTGTTGGAGTTCTATCCTCACCACCTCCTCTCTTTGGGTTCATGTGTCAGAGCAGTCAGCCACACCTATGTTTTTCCNGCTGTTGAAGGGGAGTTCTATCCTCACCACCTCCTCTCTTTGGGTTCATGTGTCAGAGCAGTCAGCCACACCTATGTTTTTCCAGCCCTTCCCTGTCACCTTATTTCATTTCACCTCATTTCACCTTGTTCACACAATGCTGATATGGGGAAGATTCAGGCATTACTCAGTAAATAGGAGTTGCATCTCTGTGAACTGTCACAGAGCAAGTTAAATTCATCCTTTTGGAGCTGAGGCAAGGGTTGTCCACTTACCCTGGCTGGGTGACATGGCTTTGCTTCATCTGTCAGAGTGAGGCATTTTGGAAAACAAGCTATATAAATATAAGTGTACAAAAGCAGATATCTCTCTGCAGTGTTATACACAATGGGCTGGATCATGAAGGCTCTGCCAGGTGGGTGCAGGGAAAAGAAATGGTATAATTGGAGAAGTTTTGAAGGAAACAGGTTCTGCCACGCTGTCCTGGATTTCTGAAGAGAAGAGCTGAGCGGATTCTTCCCTCCAGCTCTACCTGGGCATGCACTGCTCCTTACTGAAGTTGCAAGCCGGCAAATGTACAGTGAGGAGCATTTTTGAGCCTGGTACTTGAGGTCCTTTCATGTAGTTGGAAATTTTTTTTAGAAAAAATTCAAGATGAAGAAAAATGCTGGAAGTGCAAACATTTCTGATTGTCCCAGACCTTGCTTTATCATATCAATTTTGCGTCATTTTCTTAGCGGAAAGATTTCTTGCAAATAGCACCAGACCTGGGTATAATAAGAAAATACAGCAAAATAGCTGCTTTTCCCCCTTCACAGTGTCTGCTGGACTAAGATATTAAGTCTCCCCGAGAAGGTCTTAGAAAGGTAATTTTGAAAATGCACATCTGGCTATCTTTAGATAAGGTTAATGCATATAACAGCTTAATAATTATGTACTTTCCCTGACTTAGGTGTCAGGATGTGTAAAGCTAGTAACATCAAAATAAACCCTAAACCCCAAACATGAAAACCTACCAACACCATCAAATACATTACAAATTTATATTAACACTGTCATATGCTCCTTTTCTTGCTTCCAAGAGCTCACTAACTGCACAACCAACAAATTTCTTAAGAGAATGAGAAATTTTGTAAGAGAATGAGAAATTCAGTGAGAGAATGAGGGTATGATTCACTTATTTTTGAGTAAGGTTTGCTGTAATCAGTCAAACCACTGGCAGAAATGGCAGGTGAATCAGTCTTGCAAGGTTAGAACTATAAAATTTCATTTAGGCAAAGCATTGTTCTAAATAGGACATATGTCTTTATGGTATATATTTGTGCACAGAGATACATGGGAGCAGTCTGTCTTTTAGGGGATCTCATGAGCACCATCTCAATCACAGAGGTGCCGAACAGTCTCAGTACAAGATGCTCAGATCAGGCCCATAGAGCTCCAAGTTCCAAGACAGAGCTCAAGTCCAGATTTATGTTTGATACCATCACAGTCCCAGGATCAAATGCAAATTTAGGCCGAGCTCTTGAATATCTTGCGGCAGGAAAACCTGGGCTCAGCACCTGACCTTTGAACTCAGTATTTCCTAAGCAGAGCCTGAATGTCTCACACTGAGGAATGAAGAGGCAAATAGCCAAAAAAGGCAGCTGGAAAAGTCAAAGTACCTCAGACTTCTTGTGTTTGAGGCAATTCTTAAGGAGTGTCTTTATCTTGAAGTACAGATAACCTCAGAGCTCATCAGCACAGACCAGACCTCCCAGGACACCCATTCCATTTCTGAGTGCCTAGAAATAGGCAATCACAAGTCTGAGAATTTAGTAAAGAGCCACAGTCATTTAGAAGTTATAAAGAGTTTTTTAAAAACTACATCAAAGCAACAAAATACTTGCAAATATTTTACCTTGCCTAAGCAATAAGTAAAGGGAAGTGTGGTATTTTACAGTAAATTGTAGAGAATGAAAAGCATTTTATCCATCTCGGGTTTTGCATTAATATTCATCAACACAGCTTTGTAACACCACCTGTGTCCCAAACACAGCACAAAGAAAACATGAAGTATTCTCCCTGACAAAAGCAGAAGCAAATCCAACCCAAGGAGACGCTTTCAGTCTCTTCCACCAGATTATGGCTAAAAGAAGAGGAAGATGCAGAACCTACTGTTGTCAAGTCTGATCCCAGGAAGCAGAAGAAGGAGGACAGCTATGGAAAATCATTTTTCTGTCTTTGAGAAGTTCTAGCTGGTGAGTGTTTGTACAATGCTGGGGTCTGGCAGGACTGTATCCATCTCTCCTGGGAACTTTGAAGTTGTTTGCATCTGTGGCAGGTGAGAGGGTACTAAACTGGTATGAGTTCAGTCAGTTAATTTTAGATGGTACAGCTGGATCACCCATTTCCTGTTCCAATGAGGGGAATAATGCCTTGTGTCCAGTTTAGATAAGGGATATTAATAATAATTGATAAACTCTTCCTGGATAACTCAATGGATAACCCCAGAGATGGCTACAGGGTTCTTCCTTGGAGAGTTTAGTAATTAAATTGTGAATCTTGAAAAAAAACCCCAATAGCTTCGAACATTTGACAAAATTGACTTGGCTTGACTTGCCAAAAGTCATGAGAAGGAGAATTCTTCTGAAGTTCTCACTATCATCACATAACACTAAACACAGAGGTTTGGTGTTATCTGAGGTGCTTTACTGTGTTCAAGACATCACCCAGGGCTGGCAGACATGACACAGGACATATGTGAAACCTGCACCCTTCCCAGGGGTGTCTGGAGGCCAAGAGGGGTCGAGCACCTCAGGTGTCTGATGTGGGCAAATTAGCAGAGCCCTCAGTCCACCCAAGCAGTGGTGTCTGGCAAGATATTCAGGTGGCCAACCAGTGGGCATCTGCTTCAGGGGGAGCTGAACTGTTCTGCTGTGTCCACTGAGTTACACACCTAAGGCTTGTTTCTGTTGTCTGTACACAGGAATCCAGTGCTTGAGATGTCTTCGGGTATCCCACCTGGCCTCCAGCTGCAGCTTTGGAAAGGCAGGAATCTGCCATGTATACTGTGCCATATCAGCCCTGAATGGATGATTTGGATATGAGGTCCATAGGTCACCAAATTTCTGCTTGGATTTTACTGCAGTGCATATACAGTTGAAGAGTGCACCAACCTTTTCTGTAATTGCTTTGGGAGTTCACACGTCTGAAAAGGGAATCCAGTCCTTTTGGAAAATTTGGATCTTAATGCACAAGCTGCTCAGACACATACAGCCATTGCTGGAATGACTTTCATGACAGAAGAAAGAAGAAATGCCCAGGGCTAAAGGAGTTGATGGGTATGACCTGTGAAGTTGTTCCAAACACTTCTTGTTCTCAGATCTTTGGGGTTACACTTAAAACATATCAGAAGAAGGGACTAAATGATTCTCACTCAAGTAAATTAAAAGCACAAACACTGATAGTCAAGAAAGAAATAACAGAATGAAGTTTGTGACACAGAAAGAGCTTAAAATGGTGTATTAATAAATTCTCCATACTAACATCCCTGGTTACTACAAATTGGCACAGACCTATTAACTTCTGCACACAGTGCCACTTTATGGGAAGACATGGCATCTAAAAGTTCAGTATATGTAGCCTTGAATGGGAAAGTGTGGGGCTTTTCTCCTCCCACAAGGTCTAGACAGTGAAGATATTACACATTTCAGCACTGCGGAATTATAGTATGCTGCTCACACATACTAATTCACAGCACTTCCTAAAGTGTAAATTCAGTTGTCAATAGATCACAGAAAATAAAAAATACAAGCTAGTGATCTCGAGATAAAAACAGTACTGTGCAGAGCAAATTGTAAGAAATCTTTACAAGGTTCAATAATCTTGAAGACACAATCAAGAACCTGTAACCAGATATTTGTTTCAAAATGGCCTTCACGTAGAAGAAAATGAATGCACAAAGTGGGTGTGTTCATCAAGGGATTTATTCCTGCTGCATTGGGCAATATGTCCGTAATTGAAATACTCAGAAAATGTTTTCAGCTGCTGAGGAACCTAAATTCCTCATGTGACTTAAGTGTCTGCCAGTAAAAGTTATCTAACCATGTAATTTTCTGCTGGTGACATGCATGGTGGTCAGGTCCTGGTGACACCAGTATGCTCGATAATCTACTCAGAAGCTTTTGAAACCTTGTGACAGGAAGGATCTCCTGATACTCTGGATTGCTGTTCGCACTGTTCCTATAGGAAGGATGGCTTTGAGCCTCCTTCTTAAATCCAAAGCTGCTGTGAAACAGACTATAGTCTAAAAAATACATTTTCTTGTATGTTTTCACTTTGGGTTTTAAAACATTTTTCTAAATATTTTTACTTCATTTCTGCATTCACAGGAAACAACCATGAAGGTTACAGCAAAACATTACAGATTCTGTTTGCTTTGTGGTTTAACTGGATATATTAGCTTCAGTCCACTGGGATCATGATGAGATTTGGACTTTTATGTCTAATGAGCATAATTAGTAATCTGAAGATTGGGACTAATACCCAAGTATTTTGTAGGCAAGTATTTTTAAAGTGTATATATACCTACTGTTACTTTGGTCTCTGCCAACAGGTTTGGTTTTATGTCTGACACTTATGAGTGCTCAAAGCTTTCAGGCTATCTCTCCCTAAAATCAATGAAGAAAGCCCCAAAATGAGTCTTAACTTTTAAAAATTCATTGGCATTTTCTCAAGCAAACCACAAATACAATTCTCACTTTTTTGTGGTGTAAATCATTTAAGCCATAAAGTCTATGACTCCAGGCTTTGCTGCACGAGAAGCTGCATCTTGATTTTAAAACAGTTCAGATGGGAGAGAGCTGGGCCTGTTCAGCCTCAAGAAGAGATGACTGAGAGGGGACCTTATCACTCTCTATGAGTGTCTGAAGTGTGGGTGTCAAACAGGTTGGGCCAGGCTGTTCTTGGTGGTGCTGAGCAACAGGAGAAGAGGGAATGGGCACAAACATGCACAGAAAGTTCCACCTGAACATGAGGAAGAACTTCCTTACTGTGCAGGTGACCATGCACTGGAACAGATTGCCCAGAGGGGGTGTGGAGTCACCCCCAGTGGAGATACTGGAAAACTACCTGGATACAAGCCTGTTCCATGTGCTGCGGTGACCCTGCTTGAGCAGGGAGGTTGGACCAGGTAGCCCACTGTGGTCCCTTCCAACCTGACCCATTCAGTGATTCTGGGAAGACGCAAATAGTTCACCCAGAGAACATTTATTTCCACATATATTAGGTAAGCTGTGTAATTTTTTTTTTTTTTGTTACTTAAAATTGGCTTTTAAAAGATGAAAAATAATTTAAAATAAGCAATTGATCTCTAATGAAAAGTTGCACTGGTTTCATGAAAATATCTTTTTACCTTCACTTTCCAATTACCATAAGACAAATAGAACACATATGGATGTTGGAATTTTCAAGCAAAAAGCAGTAAAATTTTGAGTTCATGGGTTCTCAGTTGATAATTAAGGAACTGATGGTATAAAATATTCAGCTCCTTCTAAAACATCATGAATGGTGAGGGCTCAAGAGTACTAAGATGTTACTAAGGCTAGCAACCTTCACAAAAGTGTCTACTCTGTGCTTTGTGTTCTCCTCACCTACAGCAAAGTCAGGTTAAGGTGAGACAAACTGTAGCAACATAGGTTTTAAGCTGCCACTGTATTTAAAGAAATGCTACCCTTCCTCTTTTGTGAGGCTGATCACATCCAAACCTCACATGAGTTTAGAGGAAAACAGACCTGAAAACTAACCACTATTCAGGATAACAACAACAACAACAATAATAATAATAATGATGAAAATTTGTTTTTCGATTCAATCAATTAATTTCTTTTAATACACAGCTGCATAGATGTTTCAACAAGGAAAAGGGAGTGTAAGGACCAAACAGCAACGGGAAGAGTGAAAGTCAGTTTCTTTCAATGTCAATTGATGTTGTAATGCAGTAACAACCCAACTACAATGCAGTGAACATAATTTTACTACAAGTTACATGAAATGAAATTATCAGACTGTTGCTATGGGATAAGAGCACACATAAGGGGAGCTACTGCAGCTCTACTAATGCTTGGTGACTCCTTAAATTGAACTAATTTAACTGCGGGTCTAAACCTTGAAAAGAATTTGAAAAGAATTGGTCTTAATTATCACAATAGCACCAAGTGTAAAGCACTTTACATTTCCATAGTGCTTTACTTTCACTAGCCAATTAATCAATTCAGCTCCCAATGGCTAACTGAGATTATTAGTAATTTCAAAGTCTTTTGCTTAGGGATGGGAGAAAATGCTGATAAATCTTCACCCAACTCACAGAAACCTTTCTGTAATTAAAACTATGTGAGTACCTGAATGTTCACTGCCTCTTAGTGTGCTGCTGGCTGGAAAGGCAGGCTGTGCCCATCCCAGGGGAAGATGTCAAGGTACTCTAAAGGCCAAAAACTGCAGAAATAGAGGCATTGCAAGAATGTGGAGACCTATGATAAGTGCTAACATTTCCAGGAATCTAAGGGCTATGAAAAATAGACATGAAATACATTTTGGATTGTTTCTGAAGCACTTTTTTGGCTGCTAAATGTACATGTGGTTAGCACATGAGGAGATAGATGCATTAGGACCAGGAGAGAATCACTGAAACACCAGGAAGGAGGAGTAAAGCAATCCTGTAATTATAAAATCTTCAGAAACATTTCTCTAAGGAACAGGAGAAGGTGGTATAGAAGGCACATATCATGCCTTCTTTCTTGGAGTCAGGGAGTCCAGAAACAATGGAAAATGGTCCAGTCATTCCAGTATTTAATCTTTAGAGACTAATTTAGAATTGGATATATGTACATTGCAGGAAAAAATGGCATAGGGATCTATGCTACCATATTAATTTTGAATCAGCGGAAGGAATTATGTTCTAAGTTAGTCTGATGTGGAACAAGAAGAGCTCAGTAGATTCATAGGGACAGGTTTAAGCTGGTGAAACTTGGATTTTCTTAGGGGATGTTATGAGTTGGGCCTTCTGGCAAGATCTTAGAAATGGTTTTTCTCTGTTTTACAACTGAATTATGTTAACAAACAGATTGTAATGGAAATGAGAACAAAATCTTTATCTGCAGTAGTGTCATTATGTTACACTAAAAATAAATTATGTTCTATATGGGCTTTTGTTATTCTCTAATATTTCATCCTATCCCTTCATTAGTGCAGTAATCTCCTCCTCCATTAAATCTCCCTTGTTTTTACTTGCATATAGATATGTGGATGTGCAAAGAAAAAAGTGGTGAGGGTTTATTGGTTTATTTTTTCTGAATACATTTGTTACTGGTATCAGATATTGCATTAAAGGAACTCAAAGACTTTTTTGTTACATTGTTCACAAGTATTCTATTTATTTTCTCTTTTATATTGATATTCCCCTTCCCAGTACACTGCTATGGGGAAACTTCCTTTTGTCTGGTATGTGCAATGTAGTTAAATTAACTTTCCAGGGTAAGCATACTTCGATGGTGAGGATTTTTACCAGACACAGGACCATCAGCAAAACTGTGGTGTAAAATACCTCATTGAACTGAGGCAGAGGAAAAGGGGAAAGACTGCTCAATTTAGATGCATTTATTTACTTACTTTCTCTATGGTAACATTTTAAGATGTGTAAGACATGGAAAAGAGCATCTGTAAAAGCACTGAACTTCCAAGCAACCTGCACATTATCAATGAAGCAAAAATTTAGCTAGAAAACTCAAGGAAGAGGTTTTCAGAACTGGGTCCAGACTAGACATCTCACTCTCTTCATACACGCTAATTCTGCACTGGAACAACTGCAGTGACTGTCCACCAACTTTAACAAAGTCACTCTTGATTTAATAGTTCTGGACATAAGGGGCAAATCAAGCTCTTGGGCTAAATTATGGATCAAAGCTTTGTTGGAGATGGAATAAATCTACACGTTAAAGCCAACAGCTTAACGATTACAGACTGGATGACACATAAAGAAATGAAATTATAACTCTGACTTGTCAGTTCCAAGAACAAAGGCCTTTATCTCCTCAATGAAAGGAGTTATCTTATAAGTATTCTTGGCAACTAGTTGTTTCTCATCATTACAGGTCAGTTACTGGAAGGTAGGCACTCTTACCTCCAGAGCTACTATTTTACAGCAATTAATTCAGCTAGGGATCAGTTTGAAAAATTGCAAAGTTTCCTTATTTCTTCATGAGTCATTTTCATATAGAAGAGAGGAATGGCATGTGATTATGAAAGTCAGAGAGAGGACAGAAAGCTCAAGAGAAAAAAATGACCTCAGAATACCAGGTGAACACTTGTTCAAACAGATAATTCTGTGAGCTTTCAGGAATCCAGATAAGACAAGAGCAAAACATGGGATTTATCCTACCATATTAATGTGATTCAGCTCTGATGAGATGGTGGAGTTGCTCTTGCAGCTGACTGACCAATTGTTGCCCTTGGTCTCTTCTGAGACACTCAGGAAATCACAGAATGTTAGAGGTTGGAAGGGACTTTAAATATCATCTGATTCCAACCCTCCTGCCTAAGGCAGGGACACCTTACACTATCACAGAATCACAGATTCAAAGAATCACAGAATCCTTTGCAGACCTGCTGGACCAGCTTTCCCATCCAACCTGATCTTTGGGCTTTCTTTTTGTGTTTGAGTTTGTCCTTGAGCTACTTGTGCATACACACAGGCCTCCTGATGTCTTTGCCCAGCTTCCTCTTTGTTGGGATGTGTTGCTCCAGGGCTCTATCCCATTGGTCTCTGCCAAGGACACCCTTGAAGAGGCCAAAGCCTGCTATCCTGAAGTCCAGAGCTTGTTCTGTGCCCTCCTTTTGTGGTGTGCTGCCCTAAGGATCCTGAATGCCACCATCTCAGGGTCACTGCAACCAAGGCTGACTGTCAGCCACTCCTTTTTAGTGAGGACAAGGTCCAGCATAGCACCTCTCCTCACTGGATTTCTGTCACATGGAGAAAGAAGTTGTCATCCACATTTCCCAGACATGTCCTGGATTACTGATACCCTGCTGTGTTGTTCCTCCAACAGACACCAGGATGCTTGAAATCCCCTATGAAGACCAGGTCTTGTGAATGTGGGGCTGCTGCCATATGTCTGGAGAGGCCCTCAGCCGTTCAGTCTTTCTGTCTGGGTAACCTGTAGCAGACCCCCATTGTAATGTCACCTGTCCCTGCCCACCTTTTCATCCTGATCCATGAGCTCCTTTTCCATCTCCAGGTGAAGCTCTGGTCCCTCCAGCTCATCATTAATATAGAGGGTGTTGTCCCCTCCTTGTCTCACTCCCTGTCCTTCCTAGAGCCTATATTCTTCCCTACCATAGTCTTCCATAGTCTTCCACAATCCAGTCATAGCAGCCATCGCATCACATCTCCATAATATCCATAAAGTTACAGCCTTGCAGGCATGTAACTCTAACTCCCCTTGTTTATTCCTCATGCTCCATGTGTGTAATAAAGGCATTTAATTTGGGCCTCAAGTGACACCAACTCACTGGCTGGAGTGGCTGGAATTCCTTCGTGTGCCCTCCAGGTGCTCTCCCGTTGACCTGCAATCCCTCTCCAGGCTCTCGGCATCCCTTGCTGGCCCATGTGTCAAGCTGGGAGAAGTGGGAATGACTAAGATTCCCCTCCCTAAATGTGCTATAAATAACAAAACAAACCCAGAGGTCTTGGCATTATCCTTAAGAAAGAAGGCATCAATACTGACCTGTGATAGTTAACATAATGACAATTATGGCCGTAAAATATAAAACTAATACTTTGTAAAAATTTGGAACTATTTTTTGTTTTCATTAATTGACATCTTACTTTTCAAGACAAAATATTTAATCAGATTACATTTATTTGCTGTTTTCTAGTGAACATGACTGCTTTGTCTTGTAGAAAAGGTTAACCGTCGGAAAGATTAATTTCCTCTTTTCCAGAAAAAAACATTGTAATTAAGTTCTTAGTGAAACAGATGGACAGTCCTACCCACAAAATAGAGGTATTTATGCAAATATCATTGAACTAATTGATGTTCAGTTACATTAAAAAGAAGCACACAGGATGCTTCCATGGTGTCAACATTTCTGACTATGATTTACTACATTAATGATGTCTTATACTAAGCCATTTTCCTAAGGGAGAACAAAACCTGTAATTCTTGGACCCAATTTATTTTCCTGATCAATGCAGTTGCATGAAAAGAAAATGCATTATATTAGCCTAGTAAATGACACATCCATAGGGAGGTGTAAATCAAGTGTGCTTGGACTTTGTTTCATAAAGAAGTCATGTAAAAAAATCCAGATTCATTCCCGATTATCTGTATTGTATAATTTTAGAAATAATATGCATTTAAAAATTATTTATTCATAATTACCATTCAGTTAATTTATAGCCCCTGAGGAAAGAGCCAGACATGAACACTTCATTAATTTCAGTTAATCAACAGTAAAACATTCAGAAGGCTCACATGCTTTAATCGCTTCTCTATTAGAGACCATTAGCAGACAACTGTGTGCAAATCCCTCTCAAACTGTAGGACAGTTCACATTTTCCACAACCTCTAAGGCCAGAACCCTTAAAAACAACTGTAAAAGGGAATGCATATTTTGCAAAATGCTGATGGGACCCATATCTGTCTTCCTTTGACATGTGTAGCTCCCCTGCAGGTATAAAGATCCTGTATGTAAATTCCTCAGAAAATAAAGCAACATGGGGCTAATCCATAAATCTGTGACTTGAAATTAACTTTGTTCCCTTAACTGCTCACCTGGAGTCAGGAAATGCATGGCTTGGAGATATGTCTGATGATTTCACCAAGAGTTTGTGAAGTAGAGAGGGAAGACAACATCTGTGTCTGAAGGGTTGCCTGTATGTAGGAAAATTATGACCATGGCTTCTTTTACCTCCTGGGAAAGGTCAAGAGAAAATAAATCTAATTCCTTTACATCCAGCAGAATCATTTTAACATCCATCGCTACTGAAACAGAT
The DNA here is from genome assembly GCA_013397775.1 of Eulacestoma nigropectus. NCBI lineage: Eukaryota > Metazoa > Chordata > Aves > Passeriformes > Eulacestoma > Eulacestoma nigropectus. Next base: position 37,643 of record VZTE01004630.1, read on the forward strand.
GGACAATTGCACCAAATAAGTAAAATGTTAGTGTAAATATCACTGAGCTAATTGACGTTCATCTAAATCAAAAGAGGGAAAACAAGATACTTACATGTTGCTAACAGCTGTGAGTATAATTTACATCATTAATGACTCCTTATACTACCCATTATCATGGGCCTAAAGATTCTGGAATCTAATTTATTTTCTTCATCAGTGAGCTGAATACAAAGATGGCACAAAGGGATATTTATATAGTAAATCATATCTCTATAGCAATATAATGTAGACACACTCAATTTTTTTTCCTGAGGAGGTTTTATCTTTCAACAGTTTTTAGTTATGTACAAGAGAATATTTTTCTTTAAAGGGTTTTTTCTTGTCAGATATTTCCTCTCTAGAGAAAAGTACAAGATTCTATCTATTACCCATCCGTAAAACCTAACAAGTCTGTGAAATTCCTTAGATTTACCTCATTACCACTGAGAATAGGTTTTATTTTTTTTGGTGAAAATATGCCATAATTTCACTGATTCCACAATTATGAGGAAAAATTTCTTGCTTGAAGCTGAATAACAAGTATCTAATATTATACTTCTAGAGATAAAGCACAAAATCTGGATGTTCTCCTTATACTTTGATTTTATGTGCAGGTAAACGCAATACCTGTTGGGATGAGACCAGTAAAAAAACCTAAAGAATTCTATCATTCTAAATCTGCAAAGCCTTTGCAAAATCTTCCAGCACAGGAAAATGTCCAGGCTCACTAAATCAAAAGTGAACAAGGTGGGTTCTAGGAATTGTCCTAATAATTACTTAGTTAATATTTCCCATGAGATTTGCTCAAGTACTTGATCCTGAAATTCTGTAAGAACAGTACTTTTATTTTGAAGATAAGGCCATTTTGTTGGTTTTTTAACTCATTAAGCTAAAGGCTTGAAAAGATGCATGTGTCAAATTTTAACAGCCTGAAAAAAATCCATCCAGAAAATGCGGAGGGTTTTTTTCCCCTTAAACACCTCCAGAAATCCAAATCTCTGGCCACTGCACAGCAATTCAAGCTATAAACAGTTTACATATTTCAAATGCACACTGACAACTACATTTCCTTTCACAATCCAAACATCAGAATTCTTTTCCCTTCATTTTTCATAATGTGTTGGGTTTTTAAAAAAATCAGTGGCAGAAGCAAGGAACAGCCGGTGGATGCAGTGCTGACTCAAGTAGTCTGTGATAGCTCTCTAACAGATAACACATCTTGCTACGCTGCACAGGCACATTCAGACAGATAATGTGCAATTCTAATTCAAAAAGTGTTTGAACATAATGTTTCTGTCTTGCTGCCTGATCTTTCAACTTCTGCTTCTTAGCAGTGTTAATTCTATTAAAATCCATTGATTGTCACAAAATTAGTTTTTCTCAGGCTGTGTTAGAGAACATTTTAGCCATGAGGTTTTTGTTTTTATATTTTGTGGGGTTTTTTTCCTCTTCCAACCTTACCCATTCTGTGACTCAGACTCACCTTTGACATACTGCAGAAATTTTACAGAAAATCTTCTGACAGAAACTAACTGTGGAACATGATCTGAGTGATCATTTACTGAAAATGCCATAGAGAAAGGGTATATGACGCCAGGTAAGATACTTCTATTAGAATTAGGGAATTAATAATTCCACAGTCCAAGGCACTGATGAAACCTTGTCTGCAATATTGTGCAACATTCAGATCCCTGAGTCATCAGGGAAACGAAAAAACTGCGTAAGGACAGGAGACTGATGAACCTGAGCATTTCAGAAATTAAGCCTGTGAGAAGATCTGATTGCTGAGTACAAATGCATCAGAACTTAAGCACCGGGGAAGGAGATGAGCTATTTAAGCTAAAGGCCGGTGCTGATACTGTAACAAATGCTCATGTGAATAGTGAGTAGGACATTGTCACTCATCAGAATGGAGTTCTGGAAAAAAAATCCTAAAAACTAGTAGAACAAAAAACGATCTGTATTTTTAAGCAGGTGTTTATGCATTTTGTGCCAAGGAGTTACATCTGGAGTCTCCCCTCAGCAGAGGTGAGAGAGAGGGAACAAGAAAATAAAGGACACTGGAGCCCAACCACAAACTCTTTATCAGTGCCCTGTCCAGAAATTTTTTCACCAAAAAAGGATTGGAGCAACAAAATGTTGTGCTGTGTAAGAATTCCATTGACATCACTTGCCCGTCAGAGTTATGTAAAAAGCCTGGCTTTTACCAGTTCAAAAGTCTGAAGAATTAAGCTTGTGCATCTTTAGTGCCCAGTTTTAGTGGCTTCGATTGCGTCTGACTCACTAAGGCAAACACTGTCATTTTAGAAATCACATGCTCTCTTCTTGTCTTGAAGGTATTTAGTTTCTTTCCCAAAATCACTGAAAATCATTAATTATCTTGAAAAGCTTAGCTAGGAGGTCTTGTTAGGGAGTCTGAGGAAAACTTCTTTACTCTGATTCTGAATGACAGTGAGGGAAAAGTGCTGAGACACTTATTCCTGCCTCCATGGCTTGGAAAATGCCGATTTTCTAAGTGTAGTAGTTCAGTTAGGGATATTAAAGGTGGTCCAGCATATAGCAGAAGAGAAAATGCAACAAAACCATTGCTAAAAGGAATGTAAAATTCCAGGAATGCAGGAGAGATTAAATTCTCTATGGTAAATTTATTTTGTAGAACATAAGGATGTGTCCGCTTGTTTCATTTTAGGATGGGAAGAAGAGCAAGACAGCACATTTCATATTCAAGGAGGAAAAAAAAATAGACAAATGTAACACCACTGTTTCCTGAAGACTAATAAATAAAACCCAGCAATACATTTTTCCAGGCTGCATCCCCTCCTTTCTGCTAACTACAGAAACATTTCAAGCTTTTCTTCCAATTTTATTTGTTTTTCAGCATATACTGTCTTCACAATTCATTTCCACGAATCTGATTATTTCCATTTTGTGCTTCACATAATGAATCACATCTTTGTTTGAAGAGCTCCTCATCTCCTGATCCCCTTTGGGATCAAAAGCATGAAATTTGATACATTAGCCGTTCTATCCCATTACATTAATTAGGAATGAAGATCATGTTTTGACAAATTGCTTGAACTTTATGAAGCGTTTATTGAAATCACTGCATTTTAAATATATACAAATGCAGAGCTTCCCAGACAAAAAAAAAAATAAACACATGGGAAAAGCAGAGAAAGCTAGAAATCAAACAGACATAGCGGTAGCACACATAATTACTCTAGAATTATTGTCTCACATTGTCTCTGCCTCACAGGCAAAAATGCCAAAGGTAAATACCAAAATGCTCCTCTTTTCAACTTGAAAGAGCAGATATAATTTTCTGTGGTTGGGAGGTAGGGTTTGTTTTTGTTTTGATTATGAGAAGTGTGAAATATAGAGCTGAAGTTGACAAACATCACATTTGGGAGTAAATTTTTGATCAAGTTTCTTCTGGGAGATGTTTTTTAGCCGAATTTGATGCCTCTGTGAATGGAAAGTAAGACTGGTCTTTTTCCTCTGCACCTTTGAACATTTTGGCTCTTTGTCCTTTCAGTTTCTACATATAACAGCACCTCAGTTAGGAGGAGGAGTTTGCAAAAAGCCAAGGGCATCGCTCTGAGACACAAATGAACCCCCTCTCTCCCCTCCTCTGCTCCTGACTGTGTCAGTGCAGAGGTGCCTTGGTGCTGGCTCAGATGTGGTATTATGGCACTGAAATGGAGCTGGATTTCAGAGCAATGTCAAGAAGGAAAGTAATGTGAAATTCCCTCTGTCTGCCTGCTCCAGCAACACAATCAAGACCTTGGAGTCTGGATCTCATGGTAATTCCATGAGGAGTGAAGTCCATCTAGAAGGTGCTCCAGCCCACAGCGGTGCAACACTCTACACATGAGTTGAATACAGTTGAAATTAATGAGATTTGGTAGGTTGAATTAGCTTATGGACAAGCTTTAATTCAAAGAGAGGAATACAGGCTTCTCTACATCTGAATTGCAGAACATTCTTTGGGATTGTGGAATAACATATCCAGCTATGAATGATCAGATATGTACTTTCAGTTTTTTTTCCTGCTGTGAAAGGGTTTCTGTGCTTTTGGCATTATTTCTAAAGAGAGAGAATAATACCTCCCTTCAGCCAAGGGATTTCTGAAAGCCTGTAAAGATTATTCATGTCCCCTACAGACTCAGGGGAGAGAAATTTGTCCAAAAGTCCTCTCTGAACTCTTTTGTTCTACAGCTTCTGGAGAGGCATGTTCTCCCTTTAAATACCTCAGAGAGGCAAAGCCTAGGAGCCAAAGCAGACACAAAGAAGTTAAAAAAACCATACTGAGTGCAGCACAGGCCAATCCACTCAGCTGGCTCTGAGAAGTTTTGGCAGAGCTGAACTCTTGAGTGCTCGATAGCACAAAATACCAAAAAATATATCCCCTACCTCCAACTCCATATCATTTTCTTTATGTCTTTATGTCTTTACCTTTACTGTCCTTTTGTTTCCATTCTTTCCTTTGGTATTTTTGTCTTCCTAGATAGCAGTGATAAGCATATTTATGCAGATCCCTTAGTAGGCAATGTATTCCTGTAGTGCTCTAATGTACTTCCTGTCATGTTCATTATTCCTTCAGACTTTAATAATGTTCTCAGCTTGATATGGTTAAGAATAATGAGGCATTTATTCCTATTCAAGAAGCTAATTAAAAGACTCAGTTTTGTTTCTCTTAGGTGGGTTGATAGCTTAATTATAGATGTAACATTAACAAAAAAAAAACCCTTTCTATGTTGGGTGGGCCTATATAACTACACCATGTCTCTCTTTCCATTTTGTTCATGACATTGTATATTACAGTTCCATGGAAAAACAACAATAGAATGAAGTTTGAAGCAAAATGATTCTGCTAACGAGCTGCAAAGTTATGATGAGCAATTACTATGTGAAAGCTAAAGTGAGCATTATTTGGAGCTGGAACTGAGGTTTCCATTGTATGTCTGAAAAGAAAAAAGGGCCTGGCTATTGTCTTCACTTGTCACCTCCAACTCAGAACATAAGTAATGGTGCTTGAGTGATACATGGCTGTGTGCCCATACCAGGCTTAATTCTGCAAAGTGGAGAAGTCTATGCAAAGCCAGAGACATGCATTTCTGGGGTTTTACCTTTGTTACACTGTATGCCAGGAGTGATTTAGAGCTACACTGTGGTGCCTTCCCAATAGTTTTCCAGACTTATATTTTACTTGTATTGTCTTCTTGTTATAGCCTGCTTTGTTAAATACCATAAATTGTGAAATAAAGAACAAAGACCTAAAGGAGCTCTCTGAGTAAGCCCATCAGAACCACAGTGCAAACAGAAATTATGGTAGGTCCTCAACTCCATAAACTCCCCAGTCCTGCAGACCTTCAGGGTCCACAAGAAAAGCAGAGTAACCCTTACAGACTAACTCACACTGAAAGCAGAGGCAGAACTCTGTGGGGTACTCCACTGAGGAGACAGAGGCTGTGGAACAAGACAAAAACCTGGGGAAAGAACCAGCCTCTATCAGGGCCCCAGCAGGACTGTATGGGATTGACTGTCCTGAGAAACTCTGGAAGGGACCTTCTGGCTTACAATAGGATCTGTCTAGGCATCTGCCTGCAGTGCTGCTGCAAACTGGACCCTGCCAAGTGGTTTATTTGAGTGGACAACTGGTGGATACCTTGCCATATTCAACAGTTTTTATCACGCAGGTTCAAGTCTCAAGAGGATCATAAACAAGCACTATGTAAGGAGCCCTGTGTTTCCATTCTCTGGGAGGAAACTGGAAACAAGGAGGGGGTCAAAAGCATTCATGTCTGCCCTGAGTGATAACTGCCTTGTTAAAGAAATTCAAGACACAGTTGGGTTAGCTCAAAGTGACATTTCTACTGAGTTTTATTGAAACTTGATGGGATATGGATAGCTGCAGATCCTGGGAGTCACACCAGGGCCTAGCCCAAGGTTTGGATGCTCCTGACTTCACTTACTTGAAGGGGTTTTGTCTTTAAAAAATAAACACTCACAGACTTTTTCATCTTTCTCTGAGGCGATGCCATACCTGCCTATCATGGATATCACAGAATCATTTGATGATGGAAACTTCCAGTCACGATCTCCCATCTGTACTTCCTGGAGCTACAGACAGGGGAGGAGTTTTTCCTCCTGCTGAGCATGGCAAAAACATCTGACCATATTGACTATCCACTGATTATTAAGTCTGCCTCAGGGACTTGTCCCTTCTGTCTATTTTAGACAACAGTCTTAATTTCAGAAATCAATTTCTCTCCTCTCCTCTCCTCTCCTCTCCTCTCCCCTCCTCTCCACTCCTAACCAAATATCTTTCCTCTCCTTTTTTTTCTTTTCTGTGGTTGTATGTCA